>JAUPTC010001147.1:0-28394 GCA_030762895.1 Sophora flavescens
TGTTTTCCACTGTTTTAATTTCCTTGACTCTAAGAGCTTCACTTTTAATCTGAAACAACAAAGAAGCGAAAAGCGTAATTCTTCTCAAAATAAACTAAAAACTACTAAAATGTATAAGCGAGATCAAATCCTAACTTAGGAACAAAACCAAGGCCAATTTGGGAGATTAGCGAGGTTGACTGTTGATTAGGAACAAAATCTACCCTATTCTGGCTGAAACTGGATGGGCGGAGGCTTAATGAAGCACCACAAACCTAAACCTTGTCCCAGGCAAGCTAAAAACTCAAAACACTCAAGCCTTGGCGAAGCAAGGATTCAGTCAATTCTTTTCAAATTTCATCCACAATTTAACACAACAATTTTTCTTGATATTTCCCCCTTGCAACAATGTAATCCCACATTCATTTACTTTAAACAATTGGGAGTCCACACAGCCATTTCAATCAGGTAATCTGAGTTGAGGATCCAAGTAGCATCACAAGGAGATCACCCAAATTCAAACAATTGCTTCTCTAGGGAGGCATTTAATATTTACTCATTCAACTCAATTTGTCTAGTGTAACATTCCACTCTATTTTCACAATTCAAGAGCACCCTTCCATGGTTGATTTTCAATAAAACCAAAGTTCCCACAAAAGTATGCACATCATCAAAAGGAGTCTTAGGTTTGTAATGGGGCCTGGCTCAGTGCAAGTTGTTCAAAGGATAGAGGCTTAGTCCTATGATCGGTAGTAGCATGAGAAAATAGCAAACAAAGATTGAATTTACTCTCATATTCTTCAACTTAGGTAGGTGGCTACGCCAAACCTCTTCAGCACTACATGTACTTGCTTCCTTTTGGCATATATTCTCCATTATCTGCCTCATCACTTTTTCCAAGCCTTGGCTTTTTGTATTTCTTTTTCTCAACTATGATTCATGAACTTGTGTACGAACTTAGTTCCACAACAACACTGCTAAAGCTGAATTTCATGCTCTCCTAGAGAAATCCCTAGGATAGGGGAGAATCATGGTTTCGAGTTAATGGCTTATAATGGGAGTAAATCAAGAACCAATAGGCTTGAGGCTCAATGTAGCAACTAGGATCATTCATCAGAGTTTTAACGTTCAGATTATGGCCAGTAGTTGTTTCCCCAAGAAAAACTGCCATTCATTTGATGCAACATATAAATATACAAACCATATGAGTTCAAGCAAATGAGAAAATTTCCAACAAAAGTGATTCACACAATTAAAGCAAATATTGGAAATAAATTTCTGCGCCTGGACTGTTTTGCAGGATTGTTTGTCGAGATACAATTCCTAGTGTGTACATACCCCCAAACTTGTCATAAATCAGCAATCACAATAAATTTCTCAAGGTTCAATTTTCAATTTTTTCATAGGGATCAATTTTCAATTTTTTTCAAATCCTAGGGGAAAATCATCAAAGTTCAACATAATTCATGCGATCCAATCTATGCTAAATTTAATTAAAATCTACCAGAAACATAACACAGCACTCACACACATACTCTTGATCTTCTTAAATTATTCAAAGGTAAGTTCAAAAACAAATGGAAAGGAAAAGCAAAAACAAAACAATCTGATTGGTTCTTCCCCACATGTAACATACATTGTCTCGATGAAAAAGAGACCCAATTTACAGATTATGAAGTAAAACATATGCTGAGAAGAATCCCAGAGCACTTGTTCTTCACGTTCAGAATAAGGGTGGAGTAAAGCGTGAGGGTGATAGGTTGTCTTGGTAGTGATGATTTGCGAGGCGAAAGTGGCTCTGCCGACGTGGGAAGCGAGCTTAGGCAAACCTCTCTGAGATTAGGAAGCCACATCCTAGGTACTTTGTGGATCCTTGAAGGCGAATCTGTTTTTAAAAGAGAAAATAATGAGAACTAAAAATAATAATAATAATAATAAAGGTTGCCTAGCCTTAAAATTTGCCTCCCAAAATAAAGCTTATTTCTTGCCAAATCAAAACGACTCCAAGTCACCCTTCGTGGTTGAGCTTTTCCTAATACATTCATCCCTTGGGAGACTCGCTAAGGCTTCATGTTTTTAAGTCACCCAAGATAGTCACTCATCCCCACAAAAAGGGGTCTTCTCTTCTCTCAAATGAGGATTCTCCAACACTGGTAAAGTGAAGAACCAAAGGAGCTACTCTAGTGGCCTTTGCCTTGACAGATGAGTCACCATGTCCACTCGATACACATCAGACTTCTCGGGGAGTGCTTCATTGCTTCAAGACCTGAATACTATACGTCTCATCTTACACCCATAGAGGTGAGTTTCCCTTTTGGACATCTATCAAAGCAACCAGGTGGCCAGAAAGGCTTCCCATATGGAGGGATCTAGATCTTCATCCATATCACACCACAAAATCAACGAAATATGAACTTGTCCACCTTCACTAACAAATCTTGACCCCACACCCCAAGGATATTTTATGGATCAATCGAGTAGTTGAGTGACATCCGTGTATCTCCGGCTTTTGATCAAAACCTTTCATCATAGAGAGGGGCATCAAGTTGATGCTTGCCCCTAGATCACACAACGCTTTTCCTAGATTCATCTCCCCAATGGGCGATGGTATAGAAAAGACGGGATCCTTAATTAACTTTAGGGATAGTTTTCTTTTGAAGGGGAATACTTTAACTTTCACTAAAGCAAATCGTTTCCCCTCATCACTATTTTTCTCTTCTTAGAGAATCTCCGTCATAAACCGGAGATAAGATGGAATTGTTCCAAGGCTTCCGGCAAATGGAATGTTAATTTGAAGTTTGCGAAGACATCAAGAATTCTTAATTGTTTATCCTTTGAGAGTTCTTAATCTTTCGGGATATGGTACCTTCTATGTAGGGTAGCAGGCGATAGTCTTTGGGGTCCAACCCACTTTTTTCTTGGACTCTTTATCTACAATTTTAACCGTCCCCTTGCTCCGGTGTCTTGTCACTTGACAACTCCTCTTCCCTAGGTTTCTTTTCTTCCACAAACATGTGGTTGTTAGAGCCTCATCTTCACGAGAACTAGTTGCACCCTGTTAGATCCCAACACCCCTACGCCTAGTTGTTATGGCATTGCAATGGTTCTGGGGTTGTTCTTCGGTATCTCACTGGGAAAGTGTGCGGAGGCGTTATTTAGTTGGCTGCGAGGCGATCTAACGTCTCTAGATTTCGAATTGTAAGCCACCATATGGGTTGCCAACTTGTCAATGGATGTGCTTGTATTGATTGACAACTTCTCGGTGCCCCGCATTCGTCTTTTCTATAGCCAACTCCCAAGGTTGCCTTCCACTATCGTTGTTTGCAATTGATTATGCCCTGGACAAGCTCTTGAGTATTGCGTTGATGGATCCCCTTAGTCGCCCGGGAGATTCCGGTAAGATTGTTGTTCCGGCTAGACCACCACTATCATTACCCAGCCCGAAACCGGATGGTCTCCTCATATAACCTATTACGATTATTGTAATCATTGCGATTTCCTCGATAGTTGATGCGGGGCATGTTGTCATAGAAATTTAGCATGAGGTCACATGTTCTTAAGAGAAATTGAACGGACAACTCGGAGGCATGATCTCCATTACAATTATCACAACCTGGAGGCATCCTTCGTGTATCACATTAACCCTTTTGTTCCCGGACAATGCCGCATTTTGCATCTTAACTGATTATTTTCTCCCTAGGATGGCTTACTGTTGTTGCCTGACTCCCTTAGGTTTCCTACCACGGTTTGTAATCATTGTTAGACATCTTCTCCAATAACGCCCATCCATCCTCGGTGATAAATAAGGAAGCGGGGGCATCCCTGACGGCATTACAATTCTCTGTAGCGCCCCACACAACGTTAAAGAAATGTTGAACCTTGAGTGTGTTGGGAATTTGCGTATAAAACAAAAAAAGCCTTGCGGAAAAATTCCATCGAAGGATCCTTGGAATGGTCATGATTCATGATTGAAAGTTTACCTCTTGGGCGATGGCTGTTTGTTGAAATTCGTCTATCACGAACACACTGCCTGAGCGGTGTCTCAGAAGTATCCACGGCCAGTTCCGAGGTCCAACGTCACGAACCGCAGCCTCCTGTCTCCGATGCTAGCTTCAAAACCGAGACTTTTTTGTTCACACTTACTCTCTTTTGTGCGGCTGGGTTATCAACCATCTAGGCACAACACAAGTGGTGCCTTATAGTAGCACCTCCTTAAGTGAGTTAGTGAGCAACATTTGACCTAAGCCCATCTACATGCGCTAGGCCCAATAGGAAAGTCAACTTTCTTTAATGCTTCTTTTAATCCGCTCTTTTGTGTGTGACCCTATAGGTTCCCAATACGTTAGTAGTAATATTAAATCCCATTTAATATTACAAGCGATGGCAGTATCTAGAATACATCACTGCTACCTAAGTAGTGAGAAAGTCGATGGTTGTGAAACCTTTACTGTGACAAATATGCATGTGCATTTTTATCCCTTTGTCCATATATCTATATTGAACACAAGTCATAGAATGTGTCACCCTTGTATAGTTCAATATCATGTTCCCTGATACCCGACTATACTTAACAACAAATGAGGTCAATATCTCATATTGACTCATTTTAACACGGCCATGCATTTTACAGTCTCACTCTATCGGGGGGCCCACGATATTACTCCTGTCATGTGGAGGGAGAAATCCCCATCTAGGTCACTCACATCCCCTACTTGCTCGTGGTATGCCCAATGACCGTCTTTATAATCCTCATATTTCAGTTGACGTTTTTCGATTTTAATGCACAAGACTCCTCATGTATGGATCGTAGTGATTTTCAGGTCGAAGGATTGTATGCACCATTGTCACTATGAGAACTACTTATGACACTCCTAGCGCTCCATGTAGTGTTCTCATGGTGGGTCAATCAAGTACATCATTACCTTAATGTGTACCTATGTGGCGACTCGATATCTCATATCCATGACCCGTGAGATATGGTCATCAGTCTGCACACATAATAGTCTCAATTGTATTATTATTGTCCTTGTTGATAAAATACTTGACTACGGGATATTTAGAATAAGATTTCATTGTTCAATAGTGTCTCACGATCCAAGTCATGTATGATATTCTATTAAACTCGAAATTTCTATTCTAAGGACTTTATTATGTTTAAACAAGTAACACAATAAACTGGAATGCCTCATATCATATATATATATGAAATAGCAAGATACAAATGTAAGTCTAAAGAAATACATTAGCCTCCCAGGGCTTACACCAACAATCTCCACGCTGTCCAGAGCCAATCGAAGCATAAATTTAATGCCCATCGATCAGTGTGACCTTCATGTTCATTGAGCAGAGGTTTTCTGAAGTGGGTCGGCAACGTTATCAAGCGTTGGTACTCTGCATATCTTCACATCTCCTCTATCGATAATCTCTGAATGAGATGGAAGCGCCCTAAGTATATGTTTGGATCCATCGATGAGATCTAGGTTCCTTAGCTTGTGCAATGGCCCCATTGTTATCACAATAGAGATCAATGGGGTCCACAATACGATCAGAGTACCAAGCTCGATAATGAACTTCTGATCCAACTACCTCCTTTGTTGCATTGGAGGCAGCAATATACTCGGCCTGTAGTAGAATCGGCAATTTGTTTCTCCTTCGAACTTTTTCGACTCAATGGCCCGTTCGAGGCGGAACACATAACAGTTACGTCTGGAATCATCACTCTCGGCTCTGGAAGCTAGCATCTGCGTAACCTATTACCTCAAGCTCTTCCTCGCCTCCATACACCAAGAACGAATCCTTAGTTCTTCGAGTACTTAAGGATGTTCTTGACAAGTGGACCAGTTGACTTTCACCGATCGATGCGTACTCGTTATGCTTAAAGCATACGATACATCATGTCAGTACATAACATGGCATACATGATGGATCCATTGGGGATGCATATGGAATCTTACTCATGCGATCCCTTTCTTCTTGAGTGGAAGGGGGGATTGTGCCTTTGATAGGCATATACCATGTGACATAGGCAAGAGTCTTTCTTGGATTCATGCATGTTAAAGCGTCTCAACACTTTGTCCATGTATGTACTACCGACTTAGGCCAAGCAATTTCAGCTGATCTATCCCTATAGATCCCGATTCCCAATACATAGGTAGCCTCACCTAAATCTTTCATAGAGAAGCAATTCCCCAACCATGTTCTTTACATTTTGTAGTGTAGGGATGTCATTTCCAATGAGTAATATGTCATCTACATATAACAACGGAAAAACAACAATGCTCCCACTAACCTTCTTGTAGACACAAGGTTCATCTTCATTTTTTATGAATGCATCGCCTTTTACAACATCATCAAAACGAAGGTTCCAACCTCGGAAGCTTGCTTCAATCCATAGATTGACCGCCGCAATTTACATACCTTTGGGCATCCTCTCAAATGTCAAAGCCTTCAGGTTGTGTCATGTACACATCCTCAAGAAGCTTTCCATTAAGGAAGCGCAGTTTGACATCCATTGCCATATCTCATAATCATGGTATGCGCCCCGATAGCAAGTAAGATCGGGACGGTTAAGCATCGCAAAGTGAAAAGTGTCTCATCATAGTCGACACCATGAATTTCCTTGAAACCCTTAGCGACCAATCGCGCCTTAAAGGTGTGTACCTTACCATCCATGTCGGATTTTCTTTTTGAAAACCCACTTGCACCCTATAGGTTTTACCCCTCCCAGTGGTCTCACCAAGGTCCATACCGGTTGGTGTACATGGAATCCATCTCATTTCATGGCCTCAAGCCACTTCTCGGTCCCGGGCGTATGGCCTCCCCGTAGGTCACAGGCTCATCTTGATCCATGAGCAATACATCACCTTAGTGGAGTCATGAGAAATCCATATCTCTCAGCCGGTGACGTATCTCGTTAGACCTACTGGTCTTGTGCTACTCGGAGAGGTTGTTCCTCCACGACATTCTCGTGAAGGTTGCTCTGTTCCACCAATGGTAGGTCACTACTCTGTGATTCTTGAATTTCTTCAAGTTCTATCTTCCTCCCACTGGTTCCTTTGGAGATAAACTCCTTTCTAGGAATACACCAGTCAGTGCGACAAACACTTTGCCTTCGGAAGGATTATAGAAATAGTATCCCTTGGTTTCTTTGGGATACCCCACAAAGAAAGCATTTATCAGATTTGGGATCAAGCTTATTAGAAACTTGACATTTTACATATGCTTCACAACCCCAAATCTTCATAAAAGACATCTTTGGGTCGTCTCCAGTCCATATCTCATATGGTGTCTTTTTCCAGTTTTGGATGGAACACGGTTAAGTGTAAAAGCTGCCGTCAATAGAGCATATCCCCAAAAGGAGTTTGGAAGGTTTGCATGACTCATCATGGACCGAACCATGTCCAACAAGGTTCGATTTCTCCTCTCGAAACACCATTCCATTTGTGGTGTTCCAGGTGGAGTGAGTTGAGATAAAATCCCACACTCTCTCGGATGATCATCAAACTCTAGGCTCAAATATTCACCACCTCATCCGATCGAAGAGCTTTAATATTTTTGCCAAGTTGGTTTTGTACCTCATTTTTGAATTCCTTGAACTTTTCAAAGGATTCCGATTTATGTTTCATAAGATACACAAATCCATATCACGTAATCATCAAGAAATGTGATGAAGTATTGAAAACCACCTCTAGCTAATGTGTTTAGGGGTCCGCATGCATCGCTATGTATAAGACCCAAAAGATCGTTGGCTCTTTCACCTTTCTTAGGTGAATGGCGCTTTAGTCATCTTTCCCAATAAACAAGACTCACATATCTCATATGATTCATAATCAAATGAGTCCAAGAGTCCATCTTTATGGAGCTTCGAAATGCCCTTCTCATTTATATGGCCTAAACGACAATGCCAAAGATAAGACGGTTCAACTCATTTGGTTTGATCCTCTTAGTATTTACGTTATAGATGGGCATTTCAAGATCAAGGACATAAAGTCCATTACTCATGTGTGCACTAGCATAGAAAATATCATCCAAATAAATAGAACAACTTTTGTTCTTTATTATAAAAGAAAAACCAATCTTGTCCAAACAAGAAACGGAAATGATATTCCTGCTAATTGCAGGCACAAAATAACAGTTCTCTAACTGAATAGTAAGCCCAGTGGACAAAGTCAATACATAAGTCCCTACGGCTAAAGCGGCAACCTTTGCTCCATTTCCAACTCGTAGGTCGACTTCGCCCCTTTGCCAATGGTCTACTCTTGTTTAGATCCTGCACATTTGTACAAATGTGAGAACCACATCCGGTATCTAATACCCATGATGCGAAGTAGATAAATTGACTTCTATAACAAACATACCGAGTGGAAGTCTCACTTCCCCTTCTTCTTCTTGCTTTCTTCCGGTGTATTTTGGGCAGTTCCTCTTGCTTGCTTGCTCTTGGTAGAGCGGCTTGAGGTGCACGATCATATCGCGCTCCATGGTCTCATGTTACTTTTGCAGCTCTGAGGTCATGGCAAGCAAGCATAAGACTGCCCACGTCTAAGGCGTCATCCCGATGCTTCTTGTAAGCATCCCTGTCGACCCTAGGAGCACTTGAAGCCGGTGGCTTCTCGAGAATAGGCTCCTCAAGAACATACAACTTTTTCTCATGTTTGAGGACAATCCTCAAGTTTCGTACCAGTCCAGTAAAATTCGTTAGGATAGTTTGTCCTTCTCAAGGACGGATCGCAATGACAGTTACTTGATGTGTTTGATGCCATGGTAATCTACTAGAGATAAATATGCAAAGTATAAGTATCATGCCATGAAGTTATTTAATAAGGTCTTTAATTAAATACGCCTCCCACTATTTTACTCAAAACAATGACCCTCATCATTGATTCGGAAAATCCCCGTTGGAATATTTTCTAGTGGGCCAAGATCCATATTTCACCTAGCTTTAAGTTAGCTTTGGTGATCACCCAAAATTCGGTTATTTAGGTAGGAACACTTTCCGATTGCATCTCATGCAACTCTTGGATAGTTGGGTGAATAACTCTTATTCTAATCCATCACATGGACTAAAGCCCAACTTATGAGCCTCTAAGCCTTTCAATCCTATTGAAGTTGGCTTAGTTAAGTCAGACCCAATGGATAGCAGGTTGAACATTACATTTGTCCCATCGCGCCTTACTATTATAGATAAAGGTACCCCGCTTTGGCGGACCCACACTTAATCGATAGTAGTCTTGACGAGTGCCATGCAGCGTATGGCATTAAAATGTCACTTATTATTTCCTTTGTAGGATTTGATTAAAACCTGATCTCATCATTTGTTAAACTCTTTAACTTACTATTTTCATACATGCATCTCATACATATATTAGTTAAACATCTTTTTTAACATACTATATACATACATGCATCTCATACATATATAAGGTAAATAAATGTGATATGGTTATGGCCCCTAACGCATTGATTCTCCCAAGCCAATGAGAGAATCTAAACTAAAACCTAGGAGCGCCCAAGCTTCTCCAAGCAAGATCTCCCCACGTGATAGCGTCTTCTTGTCTCCATCATTACATTACATAAACGAAACCTCATTTTACATATGAGGGGAGTGAGATGAGAAAAGAAGATACATATGGAATATAAGATAAAGGCACGGCACGCAGCCGTATTTCAAAATATAAACCAAAAGGTAAAAGGACTAAGGCCATAACCATTCACCATACATCACCAAATAAATAGTAACAACCAATAATAACACATAATCATTATTATTATTAATTTCATAAATTAGAGATTTCAAAATCTGAATTTTGAAAACATAACATATATATATAATAAATCACATTTATTATAATAGATGTTACTATAAATCATATTTATTGCAATTGTTGTTACCACAAATCACATTTATTATAAATCATATTTATTGTAAATGACATAAATCACATTTATTGCAATTGTTGTTACCACAAATCACATTTATTGTAATTGACATAAATCACATTTATTCAATTAACATAAATCACATTTATTGTAACAAATCACATTTATTGTAATTGATATAAATCACATTTCAAAATCTGAAATTTGAAAACCGTAACATATATATAATAAATCACATTTATTATAATTGATGTTACTATAAATCACATTTATTGTGATTGATATAAATCACATTTCAAAATCTGAATTTTGAAACCGTAACATATATATAATAAATCACATTTATTATAATTGATGTTACTATAAATCACATTTATTGTGATTGATATAATTATTAAATGGTGACATAAAATTTCAAAATTTGAATTTCGAAATTACACACTACGCAGAGGTAGCACGGGGACTGGCCACGGTTTCAACACTTGGAACCTCGACCACAACAACATGAACTTTTTCATGTTTGAAACCCCTCAACACCGCCAACACAGAACTGAAAACAATCATGTTTAACATCAACATTTGATGCCATCGCAGAACATAATAAGGATTCAGAACCAACGCACATATCGCATATATACACAAACATGCAATAGACGATATATCATATACATACGAAAATTACAAAACAAGGTTTCATAAACCGGATGCAAACGATTTTCAAAAACAATTTTCAGAAAAAGATTCACATTATAAACATGTTATCATACATAACAGGCAAGCCACGAATGTAATCATGGTTTCGCTTAAGCGCTCCGATACCACTGTTGGGAATTTGCGTATAAAACAAAAGAAAAGAAACGAGCGGAAAAATTCCCATCGAAGGATCCTTGCGAATGGTCATGATTCATGATTCGAAAGTTTACCTCTTGAAGCGATGGCTGTTTGTTGAAATTCGCCTATCACGAACACCGCACAAACGGTGTCTCTGAGAGGTATCCACACGAGCGGATTCCGTGAGCGCCCAACGCCACGAACCAAGCGTCTTCTGCCTCCAGAGTGCTAGCTTCAAAACCGAGACTTTGTTGTTCCACTTACTCTCTTTGTGCGGCTAGGTTATCAACCAACCGGGCACAACAACTTAAGTGGTCTACTTATAGTAGCACCTCCTTAAGTGAGTTAGTGAAGCAGCATTTGACCTAAGCCCATCTACTATGCGCAATTGCCCAATAGAAAGTCCAACTTTCCTTTAATGCTTCTTTTTAATCCGCTCTTTTGTGTGTGACCCTATAGGTTCCCAATACGTTAGCGAATATTAAATCCCATTTAATATTACAAAAAGTGAGCGTATCTAGCAATACATCACTCTTTACCTAAGTAGTGAGAAAGTCGTTGATTTGACGAAACCTTTTCGTGACAAATATTCATGTGCATTATTATCCCTTTGTCCATATATCTATATTGAACACAAGTCATAGAATGTGTCACCCTTGTATAGTTCAATATCATGTTCCACGATACCCGAGTAGACTTAACAACAAATGAGGTCAATATCTCATATTGACTCATTTCAAGATGGCCATGCATTTTACTGATCTCACTCTATCGGGGGCCCACGGATATTACTCTCTGTCATGTAGGAGGGACAAATCCCATCTAGGTCACTCACATCCCTCCGCATGGCTCGTGGTATGCCCAATGACCGTCTTTATAATCCTCCTATTACAGATGACGTTTGACGATATTAAAGCACCACGACTCCTCATGTAGGGATCATAGTGATTTCAAGTCGAAGGATTGTATGCACCATTGTCACTATGAGAACTACTTATGACACTCACATAACGCCCATGTAGTGTTCTCATGGTGGGTCAATCCAAAGACATCATTACCTTAATGTGTACCTATGTGGCGACTGATATCTCATATCCATGACCCGTGAGATAATGGTCAACGCCTCGCACACATAATAGTCTCAATTGTATTATTATTGTCCTTGTTGATAAAATACTTGACTACGGATATTTAAGAATAGGATTTCATTGTTCAATAGTGTCTCACGATCAAGTCATGTACTTGATATTCTATTAAACTGAAATTTCTATTCTAAGGACTTTATTATGTTTAAACAAGTAACACAATAAACTGGAATGCCTCACATCATATATATATATGAAATAGCAAGATACAAATGTAAGTCTAAAGAAATACATTGGCCTCTAGGGCTTACACCAACATGGAGAGCGGGTCAAAGAAGGTCGAAGGACATCTTCTCAAGAGCATATTATACCTCTCCCAAGCTTCATTATATGATTCATCTTCCTGCTCACTGAAAGATGTGGCTACTCTTGCTTGTGCCGCTTTACGGGGAGGAAAATATTTAATGAGGAACTTTTGGGCCAATTGCTCCCATGTTGTGATACATTTGCGATCCAAGTTGTCAAACCAATCGCGAGCGACATCCCTAAGAGAGAGGAGGGGAATAGCCAAGCCGAAACTCATCTTGAGAAACTCCTCTTGTCCTCTCGCATGTCACAAGCTTCAAGGAAGCGAGTGATGTGTCTATAAGGGTCTTGTTTGCCACCCCCATCAAATTGATTCTCACGGATATGGGCCGTGACACACCCCTTCCACTCAAGGAATCAGTATTGAGGTTGCCCCTCACGATAGAAGAATCACAATCACCCAAGTTGGGTAGATTGTACTTCAAGAGAGGGTTGTAATGAGGAGGGTTTCCTTCGGCCATCCTTTCAAAATTAATTGCTTCAAGCCTCTTTCGTTCTTCCGGCTTCTTTCCTTAATCGCTTCTCGGTCCTAGTGATCTCCGAATCAAATAGCAAGTCCTCTCGTGAAACGGTGCCTCGCATACAAAAACAAGGCAAGACCAAGTGGAATCAAATAAGTAGAGAGAAATAATAGTAAATAAATAACAGAAAATAAAAACAAAAACAGCTTAACCAAATAATCAAACTTCCCAAAAATTAGGAAAATTGGTTGTGCCAATCCCGCAACAGGCCAAAAACTTGCTTTAGTCACCAAGTGTACCGGTCGTCGTAAGTAATAAAATAAACACGGTGAAGTAATTACCGAGGTCGAACACAAGGATTGGGCTACCAATTCTACCAATTTTCAAGAAATTCGATAAGTTTGGCCAAGTAAGAGCATGTGGTTGGAGAGAGAGAGAAAATAGGATCGCATTCAAATCAATAATTCAATTAGAGATAAAATAGGAATTAAACATCTAAGGTCACAAATCCACCTATCCAATCATGCATAGTACCCAAGTGATGATGATCCTCTCCCTAAGTTCAATTGCAATGTCAATTAGGACCCCAAATTCTCCTAATGACACTGTCGTGCTCAATAGGACGTATTCAACGATCGAGTTAATTACTTACTAGGTCTCATAACCCAACCATCAAACTCTATTAAATCTTGTTCCTATAAGGTTGCACTAATATCCTACTCACTCTCGGCAAAATTCAATTAGTGATCCCAATTCAAGTTCTAAACGCAAATTGCCTATCAAGTCTCCTCACGTTAACTAGTCAATCATGTGTTCTTATGATCAACGCAATAAATTCAGAATTGGAAAACATAAATTGAGGCAAGGGAGAAAAACATACATCACATTGAACGCTACACCGCCATGGGTGGTTTCATTGATCCCTTAGACAAGGGGATTAGCTCCTCATGCTTGTAACAACGCATAAACAATTGGAGTTCATCATAAAAATAAAATAAGAAAAGAAATAGGAGAGCGTAGCTCCAGGAGAACAAGGATTCGTCCAAAAACGATCTAAAATCAGTGGTGAACAAGATATTTTTCAATCTAACCTAAAACAGCCTATAAATAGGGGCCAGTTGCGCGCCGCCGCTGGGGAGCAAGCTCTCGCGAGGCGAAATTCAATTTTGGCTCCATCCCCGATTTGAATGACTGCGAGGCGAGATGGTGATTCATGAGAGAGAGAGCAAAGGTTGACATCTCTGGGCACAGTCAGACCTTCAGGCTCGCGAGGCGAGATGGTGATTCGCGAGGCGAGACAGAAAGGGTGACTGTTGCTGTTCAGGCTGGTCTTCAGGCTCGCGAGGCGAGATCCTATTTCGCGAGGTGAAACTTCCATAATTGATTTTCCACTGTTTTCTTCATTTTCCTTGACTCCAAGAGCTTCACTTTTAACCTGAAATAACAAAAGGAAACGAAAAGCGTAATTCTACTCAAAATAAACTAAAAACTACTAAAAATGCATCAAACGAATCAAATCCTAACTTAGGAATAAAACCAGGCCAATTTGGGAGATTAGCGAGGTTGAATCACCCAATTAGGTACAAAAATCTACCCCTATTCTAGCTGGAAACTAGATGAGAGCGAGGCTCATCAGTCCTCTTTGGGGGCTAAAGACCAAGGTGTCGTCTAGAATTGAAGATGGGTTATATTGACTTCTTGATGCCCTACCTTTAATCCTTAAAAAATATTCTCCTCCAAAGCCTTTCTCAACAAATAAATGAATGCCTATGTGACCCAAACAAAAAGGAATGGAGATATAGGATCTCCATGCCTAAGTCATCTCTCCATTTTAAAAGGGCAGACAGGGATCCATTTACCATAACTAAATTGATGCGGAGATAAACATTGATTAATCTAACATCTCCATTTTGGTCCAAATCCCATAATTTCCATCAAATGGTCCATAAAATTCCAGTTAATGGTATCATACGCCTATATGGAAATTTTTCTCATGTAAGGCTACATCTCTTTTATTTCTCTTTTGCCCAATGGACAACTTCATTTGCAATTAAGGCATTATCCAAAGTTTATCTCCCCATGACAAAGACTGATTGGGTCTCCCCTATCAAGTAAGGCATAACATGCTTAATTATTAGGCTAAGATTTTAGCTATAATTTAATAAATACATCCTACCATACTAATGGGTCTAAAATCCTTTAAATATGTCTGCCCTTCAACTTTTGGGATAAGAGTTACCCATGTGATATTAATGACTTTTTGGTAGCTCTCCTTTCTCAACTAAAAAAAACCATTACCATCCTTACAAAATCATCTCCTACAGTCTCCCACGTTTTCTTGACGAATCCTAGATTGAAACCATCACAACCACAACCTGGAGCATTTCTTGGTAATACTTCTAGCCCCTCTGCCTGGTCTAGTGATAGCCTAGGGAAATCTTCTCCATTTAATTCAAACCCATTGAGCTATCCTCATAATATAGACTTTTGAAATACCCCACCACCTCTTTCTTAATGCTTCTAGGGTTCTTCAAAATACTACCCCCAACCATTACCACCCTTAAGGTCTTTCTACACTTTCTAAATGAGGCGAATGAGATGAAAATAATTAGTATTTCTTTCTTTGTTAGTCAAAGCCCTTGCCATTGATAGCTAAATCCAATACCTTTCTGTTAAACAACTGTCTATAGTCAAGGAAATGAAATAAATCCCTCCTGTGACACCCGCTACCCCGCATGCATTCAAAAGCGATAACACAGATATAAAAAGAGAGAGAACACATGCAAATATATTTATAATATCAAAACCGGGAAGAGACTGCCGCATTGTAACATAACGCGAAAATAACCAAAACATGTTTATAAAGAAAACATAACATAAAACAAAACCATAAACGAACCCAACCCCGATGTCACGCTACAGAGCTGGTATAACCAATTCAATAAAACAACTCGGATACAACATGAAACAACTAAACAACTACCAAAATGGAAATCATATGTATGAAGTCGCGCTCCTCGTAGTCACTCCTCAATCGATTGCACATCGACCTCTGCATAAACGATACATGCCCAAACTAGAAACATATAGATGGAGGAGTAAGAAACATATATATGAATATAATGGCAAGGTAGCAGTTAGCAAGACGAGCATACATCAAGAAAGCATGTTATATTAAATAGCCAAATCATAACAATCATCATCATATAATGTGTATGCTATGCAATGCAGTTCTACTCCACTCCTCTACTATGTACTTGGATCCAAACTAACTCAGTATGCCAACTTTGGGGTTACATTTCTACATTGGCCAAAAAGCACCAACGTCGGGGCAATCCACCAAACCTTGGGTGGACCCCTAGGACACCAAACACACCTTATTCACTGGATGCGCCACCACTGGTGTATACTTGATTCCCTTTCGGACGAATCCCGTGGATGGCCGGATCGTCTTACTCTGGACAACCTCCCTACGTTGTACAACCTCCAATCAACATCTCCGATGCGTGAATGCATGGCAAACAACACACAACCACAACCACCCACCTGGCTGGGCACATAAGGCTACCCACAGTTTTATCACCATCAACACCTCGACCACTAGGCTTTGAGGATTATCGCTTAACGCTCATCGCTTAGTCTTTTAAGCATTAACAACACTCCGGTCATTAAGCACCAGAGCTCAACACCTCTGACCATCAAGCATCAAGGCCCCTTGGAGCCGAACACTAGGCTACCAAGGTACAACATCTTATTACTTGGAGCGAACACTAGGCTACCAAGGTTCAACATCTTAACGCTTGGAGCGGACACTGGGGCTACCAAGGTATAGCATCTTATCACTTGTCTTTGGTCTTCATGTTCCGTTGTTATCTTATTAAGTCTTTTAAGCGTTTTGGGGGAGAAAACCCCTATTTCAACATCCGGCTTCGCTTGCCGTCGATTGAGCACGGGCGTGTTGGACCTGCAGGCAAGCACGAGCGTGCTCTGCTAAGCACGGGCATGCTTAAATGCGCGCCTTGCTCGGAGTTTCAAAACTCGAGCACAGAGTGCTCCTTGTCTCAATGGAGCGTGGTCGTACTAACCGGGCAAAAGGGTCTGAAACCCTTTCCCAAATCCTTGGGACAGTTCACGATTCAACCTATTGGCTTTTTACTAATCCATTGATCATCAACTTCATTAATCTTAATCGCTCTTCATTAATATTCATGTCTTATCATCACGGGAATTAATCCTTTAAACATAGCTTCGTTATTAATGTTCCTAGAACACTCACTAATCAATCCTAGGGTCTTTAACTAAGCCCTATGAACATAACCTTACCTCTCACACTATATTCATGTATTATGAACAACTAGGGAAACATCCCTTAATTATCATTATTATCATTAACGTATTTTTAACGTCTTAAAATCATTGTTGGCATTAACATCCTCAACAATCAACACTCATAAAGAGACAACACAACACAACAACAGCCAATAACATCATACTCATCATAATCATAGCATCATAACATCAACATATTTATAACAAACAACATCAATCAATAATAATCCTGCCCAGTCATCAACATCATAATTAAGCATCATATAACAAATAGGCATAAGTCATATAGACATGTTATCAAAGGAAAGGGTTATGGGTAACCCTTTGTCTTACGTTACCCCCAAGCCTATATACTTATACTATTCCTTCTCCCCATAACTAGATGCGGTTCGCGTTTCAATAGAAGAAAGAGGGGTCATCTAGGGTCTCGTCTCACGAGCACTTATCTACGACCTCAAGAACAACAAGGAAACACCTTAATTAGACTCTTAGGCCAAGAAATCAAAAGGGAAAAGAACGAGAGGGAAGAGGTGTACTAATCTTACCTTGTTTGAAGGTTTAAACAGCGAATACGATGATCACGTCTTGAAGCTATGTTCTCCTATCAAAGAATGGTGAAGAACAGTGCAAGAACGGATTACCTTGAGAGAGTTTTTCTAGAGACGGTTGATGGAAATTGAGAGAAAAAGAGAAGGGAGGCAGCTCGAGTGTTGGGACGTGATAGACTAGGGTTTAGGGCGTGATTTAGAGGTTTAAAATGAATTAGGGTGCAATCAGGCCGAAGACAAGCTCCAAAACGAATTGATGTCGATTGTCGTTTGGACGGGCTCATAAAACTTAGGCCGAGTGCAGAATGTTAGGCCGGGCTCAGAAAACGTAGGTCAGGCGGATTATGTAGAAAACCAAAACATGGATTTTCTTGCACTTTAGGCTGGGCTCAGAAAACTTAGGCCAGGCGGATCCCAGAAAACCATAATTAACTACTAAGACCCTCCCAAAGGCTAAACTACCACCAACATACACATATGCATAAAGATCAAACATATATATAACATATATAAACGCATTAAGCTTATTTTACGAAAAACGGGGTGTTACACCTCCTATTAATGCTTCGCGTAAATATCCTCCTTGACTGCAGCAATCAGCTTGATAATCTCCTATTTATGTTGCACAATATGCCAACACCTCTCACTCTCATGTCATGTCCATCAAAACCAGATTCAATGTTGCACCAACCGGGTGATAAAACCATCACTGACTATCGCTTTTCAGTCAAAAGTCTTGCAGATGAACTTGTTGTCATTGATAGAAATATCTCTAATGATGATCTTACTCTCCATATTCTCAATGGTCTTGGATCTGAATATCGTGACATTGCTGCCTCGATTTGAACTCATGAGCATCCCTTCACCTTTGAAGAACTTCACAGCCACCTTCTTGCCCATGATGAATATATTCACCGTGACTCCCAAGTAGAAATCCAAGTTCCTAACCCGAACATAGCCCACACAAACAACCAAAAAGATGGACTCTTACCAACACCATCATCTGGCCGTGGCTTCTCCTCCTATTCCCCACACGCTCTAACCATGACCGAGGCTATGCCCGAGGCAAATCCGGAGGCTTTAACTCCCGGGCAATAGGCCACAACCACATCACAATTCTGCTCTGCCATAGGACATATTGCTCGCTACTGTCCAGAGATTCCCAGACCGAGCCACCCTTCAATGGCTCACTATGCATCTGCCACTCCCACAAACCCTAACTGGGTCTTTGACACTGGGGCGAGTCACCATGTTGCAAACAAACTGAATAATATGCATATTCATTCAGAATATAATGGTCCCGAAGAAGTACAAATTGGTGTTGGTACAGGTTTAAAAATCTCTCATATTGTCTCCACTACACTTCCCACACCAAACACTACTTTCCATCTCAAAAACGTTTCTTTGTGTTCCTCATGCAAAACATAATCTCATTTACGTCTCTAAATTCCGCAAATCTAACAATGCTTAGATTGAGTTTCATTCTTCTTTTATCTGTGAGAAGGATCAGGTAACTGGGGCGGTTTTGATGCGCGGTCCAACTAATGGTGATCTGTATACCTATAGGCCCACTTCCTGTTCCCCTACTGCCCTATCCACCGCCATATCTACCAACGACCTCTGGCATGCAAGATTTGGCCATCCTTCTTCAAAAGTTCTTACACAAATGTTGTCTACTTGTGGATTATCTACAAATTTCAATAACAAAGTTATGAATTGTAATTCATGCTCTATCAATAAAAGTCACAAACTTCCATTTTCTATATCTTCCATACAAACAACTTCTCCTCTTGAACTTATTTTTTCTGATGTTTGGGTACCATCCCCTATAATGTCCATAAATGGCTACAAATACTACCTAGTTTTTGTTAATCACTTCACTCGCTACACATGGTTTTACCCACTAAAAGTAAAACTTATGTAGCTATCATATTTCCTCAATTTCACTCTAAAATTGAAAAAAAAATCTCCCACAAAGTCAAATCCATTTACACTGATGGTGGAACTGAATATTTCAAACTAAAACCCTATTTCAATAACCAAGGGATATCCCATTTTATCAGCCCACCTTATACACCTGAACACATTGCATTGCTGAACGCAAACATCGCCATATAGTAAAAACTGCTCTTACACTTCTCTCCCACTCTTCTGTCCCACAAAAATTATGGTGCTATATGAGACACCCCGATGTGCCCCATCGTATTATTACATTAAAACCTTAATATTTATTTACTTAATCGTGCGCTTACTATTGAAAATACGTAAAAATTTAAAACTTAATTAATAATCATATAACTTCTACAAATATAAAACACACCAAAGTTATAATATATATTTACACACATGTTTATTTACTACATTACCAAAACACTGTTGAGGGTATCCTCTCAATAGGATCCCTCACACGCATAAACTTCACTACAGACATACTTAGCGGAATTATGAATACTCCTTAGACACACTGGCCATCATGTCTATACTCTAATCGCCCTGGATCACAGCTCGACCTCCAGCATCCGGTTCATACGGAGTTCCATCTAACTCCTCGGCAATTGGTTCCTCCATCGGGTCTTCTCGTACGATCACATCAGAAATAAAATACAACACACAGAAAGATATAGGAAATAAGAAACAGTTCTATCATCAAAAAGTGGAAAAGAGTAATAGTAAATTATACAGTAATTGTCACAGACACGCATCACTCAAAATCAACAATCATCCTCAATTCACTATATCATCCTCTACCCTCAGCTCATGTAGTCTAAACACTTATACTATCATAACTGTCTCTATTCCTTTCACATTCGTTAGTAGTCCATGGCAGTCTGATGCAAAGAACTCAGTATAGTACACTTCTATCTTTTGATAGGATAAGACTCGGCATAGTGCCCTTCTATCTTTCAACCAGATAGGATCCGGTATAGTGCTCTTCTATCTTTTGATAGGATAGGATTCAGTTTAGTGATCTTCTATCTTTTGATAGGATAGGATTCAGTATAGTGCACTTCTATCTTTCGATAGGATAGGATCCGGTATAGTGCTCTTCTATCTTTTGATAGGATAGGATTTCAATATAGTGCACTTCTATCTTTCGATAGGATAAATCAGATCGACGCTTCATGGATTGAAAAAGTATTTGCATCAAAGCCTCTATATGAATCTCACTATCTCAAATCAATAACAACCTTGTACCTCAAGCTCCCATCATAATCTCAACTCGCATTCTATGTCACATATCATCCATTAGATAACTTAATTAAGCTAGGCACCTCTAAGTCAATTCATTCTCTCACCCAAACAATCATCTCCCGAACAACATATATCCTTACTTAAAATCAACTAGGCATAGTATTAAAAACCAGGCAGATCATGCATCACACAATATCAGGAAATATTCAGATATCTCAATATCATATAAAGCAATTTATCACAACCAACGATAATAATCAAATCAAATAAATAACAAATTCAGATTCTGTCACGGCTTGGCCGTGATAGCCATCATGGCCGTGACGATGACAACAAACATCCTCAATATCATAAATATTCAAACACCGCATAATAAACGCCACGGCAGATGGAATACCTCAACCAACAGTATCCACAGTAAATTCGATAACATAAAATCAAACATCATCAAATACTTAAAATCAACTTAATGTCGATAAACCTACAATCCCTGAATCGCCATTGGTTTCTGAGGAAAAGGTTTCCAATGGGATTTTGGTCTTGTCGATTACTCGACTACTAGTAGGGTTTAGGTCGCCCTACACAATTATTATATAATCTACTACTTATCGATTCCGACGATAGGTTGATTCTTTTCCCCACCCGAGCTAGCACCGAAATATGTACCACGACGATCCTTGTTATCCCGCCACGAGTTAACACAACCACCTTCATCCAAACAACATAACTATAATTAATCAACTAACAACCATCTATGACACTTTAGGGCTAGGTTCGGCCAAGACTTAGAAATTAGGTTTAAGGTTATCTTCTTAATGCCATCTTTTGGATCCTAGTTACTAGAGTCTTAACTAACATAGATTACTTATTACAATACTAAAATTTGAAACAAAATCCTCTAACCTTTAGGGTTAAGGTTTCGCCCATATTAGGAAAATAAGCTAGGAAATTTAGTTGGATTCAAGCTCTTGGATTTAAGCTATATATGTATTATAGAACTTAAGTCAAGTACTAACTTTCAAAACAAACAACAAAACACCAAACCCATTTTACTACATAGGTTCGGCCCTTAATGGTTAATAGGGAAGGAAAATGATTTTGATCACATTCTCTTGGATAAATAAAGTAGGGATTATATCTAGATCATAGAAATTGGTTTCATGTCAAAAGGATTTTTCTAGAATTAGTTATGAATTTTTTGAAGAAAGCTTCAAGAACTTTGACTCATATGAAGAACATGATGAACACAAGCATAAATCCATAAAAGTTATGAATAGAAAAGCTTAAAATATCAAGATTAAGAGAGAGATTCCTCACCTTGGAATAAAAAGATTTATTCAGGAACTTGAAGAACAAAGATGATCTTAGCAAGAACACTAAGGAGTTCTTTGTGTTTTGTGGGGAAAAACTTGAGATGTGAAATAGAAATTGTTTAGATCATCTAGATAAGTGAGAATATGATCTTAGAAGATCAAAACAAGGTTTGGATGGTTATATATGGGTATGGGCCGAATTTGAAGGAAAGAAAAGATGAACTTGAAAGTTCATGGATTCAAGAACAAAATGGATCAAGTGATGGTTATTGATCTAAGGAACAAGTTTCATGAATGAAGAATCATGAGATTATGTTTCTAAGTTAGAGATAAATGATGAATAAGTGAATAACAAAGGAAGAACAAGTGAAGAACTTGTGAGAGAAAATGAAGAACATGAAGTTTTGAGAGAGACAAAATGATGAAGTTGGAAAATGAGTGAAAATGATCCAAGTGTGGATGATGGGCACGGTTTAGAGGTGGGTGTGAGGAGAAAATGTGTGGTTTGATGAGATAAAAGAACCATGTTTGAGTTTATTTGATCAAGGTTAAGTTAGAAAATAATATAATAACTTAACTATAGTTAATAGTAACCTAACTAGGGTTTATGTATAATCATGGTTAATAAAATATGTGGTCCTAAATTTTGAAGAGATGTGGCTGCCTCCTACACCACATATTAGGGAGAAGATATTTTGTGTTAAAAATCATGGTTAATTAAGCTTGGTTTTCTAAGTGTTCTTGAGAAGTTTAGAGAGAAAGATAAAGATGATGAAGATTTAGAGCAGTTTCGGTAATTTGGACATATCTCCCAATATACTTGTCCGTTTTTGATGATATTTATGTCGTTGGAAATAAGAGAGAAAGATTAACAACTTTCATGTATAAAGTTTTTCGAGATTCAGAACAGATAAGAGTCATAATTTCGTGGCAGTTTCGGGATAATGATGAGAATGTGACTTTGCCTATGACTCATCCACTTAACATCAATGCTCATTTATGGCTTGGAAAAAGTGGTGTCCAAATGCTTGGAATGGAGGAGGAAACCGTGTGGATTGGGGTTAATTTGGTCCAAATTCTCAATGGCATGGCTTGAAATATTCATGAAGAGCCAAGGGTAAAATCGTCATTTCCAGGCAAAAGATTCCCTCTGTCATAAATGCGCCATTATGGCCATTATGACATGGATAAGCTCATCATAAATGCTCGCCAAGTCGGTCAAATCCATCACCTCAGCTCCGCTGTCGACTCCTTGGTTCATCCGGCGCGCAGCTTTTCCTAGAGATAATCTCGACGATACGCCCGCAACAAATATAATATTTTAATTTTTATGCTAAATTTTTCAAAACTTCCAGATCGTATTAAATACAATAAAAACATTTTTCATCTCGCTCACGAGTTAAAATTAGGTTTTCTCGAGCAAGAACTTTACCGTCAATAAAAACACAGAAAAACGACATCCGCCTCCGTCTCAATTTTCAACTAAAAAATTCCCCGTAACCTTATGAAAATAAGTATAACAAGTAAATGACCTTGGTATATCCAAAATCATTTTCTAAGTCTCGGATAAAAATATATATTTATATATTTATTACCGATATTACAAAAAAATAAAATCGGGGTGTTACACTATACCTTCCAAATGGCAAAGGTACCTAATCAATCACATGCCTACCCCCTCAATGTAACAACAAGTGTCCTCATGAGCTTCTCTTTGGCTCCAAACCCAATTACCATAATATTCGTGTTTTTGGGAGTCTATGTTATCCATGGCTACACCCTTATTCTCAACAAAAAGCCACAAATAGAAGCATGCCATGTGTATTTCTAGGTCCCTCTTCACAACATCATGCCTATCAATGCTATCATATTCCAACACAAAAACTATACCTCTCTAGACATGTTGTTTTTCATGAGTCAATCTTCCCTTCACTACACCTCATTCGGTCCCTACCCTCCCAAACTCAAAGACAAACATGCCCTTACCTATCTCTCGCCATCCTCTCATACGACAACAACTCCATACAAACATGCCTCCTCCAAACACTCCTCAAAACTCCAAGGCATCCTTCCCCACCTCTCCTAAAACTACAAATTCCCCCTAAACACCAGCATCGTCCACACCTTAGGTTGACCAAACTTCCACCCAAAACCCTACAGAATCATCAGTACAGTTGGACTCCACCGCATCATCACCGTCCCCGCCACCGATTCCTCTTTTGCCCACCACAAGAGCAATGAACAACATTCATCAACCGAACCCTAAGTACCTCCTCACCACTAAACATCCACTCCCTATATCGGCCGAGCCAACTTGCCCTAGCCAAGCACTCAAAACAAGTGAATGGCGTGATGCAATGAGCCATGAATTCAATGCCCTGATCTAACAACAAACATGGGATCTGGTTCCTAGGTCACACAACAAAAACATCATTGGTTGCAAGTAGGTTTACCGAATCAAAAGGAAAGCAAATGGCGACATTGACCGGTACAAAGCCAGGTTAGTAGCAAAGGGCTTCCACCAACGCCCTGGACTTGACTACACTCAAACGTTCAGTCCGGTATTCAAGCCCATCACAGTTCGGTTGGTTCTCTCCTTAGCCCTCCAACGTAACTGCCCGCTACGGCAACTTGATGTCAACAATGCATTCTTGCATGGCACTCTCACAAAAGAAGTTCACATAGAACAACCCCCAGGTTTCACTCATCCTGATAAACATCATCATGTTTGTCGACTCAAGAAATATATCTACGACCTCAAGCAAGCACCATGTGCTTGGTATCAAACTCTGCGTAAGTTTCTATGTGACTATGGCTTTGTCAATTCCAAATCGACTCATCTCTATTCATTCTCCAACACCAAGGCACAGTATTATACATGTTAGTGTATGTAGATGATATCATCATCACAGGGAATTCTATTGCCAAGGTCAATGAATGCATCAACAAGCTTGCCACCACCTTCTCCATCAAGGATATCGGCTCATTGCACTACTTCCTCGGTGTTGAGGTAATTCCCACTTCCACAGGTTTATTTCTCTCCCAACACAAGTATATTGCAGAGCTCCTTGAAAAGACAAAAATGAATGATGCAAAACCTGTCCTCACTCCTCTATCAACCTTAATCACCTTATCAAAAGATGATGGTTCCACCTCCACGGATGCTACATTCTATCGAAGCACCATCAGTAAACTCCAGTATCTATCCATGCCACGGCCTGATATTGCATTCTCTGTCAACAAACTTTCTCAGTTCATGCAACGACCGACCACCACTCATTTCACAGCACTAAAGCGAGTTCTACGCTATTTCAAAGGCACAAAATTCCATGGTCTTCTTCTTCAGAAACCAACCACCTCCTCCCTCATAGCGTATAGTGATGTTAATTAGGCAGGAAATAAAGATGATTACACATCCACATCTGCTCACCTTGTCTACTTTGGCTCAAATCTCATTTCGTGGAAATCATCCAAACAACGAGCAGTAGCAAGATCATCCACAGTGGCCGAATATAGAGCTTTAGTAAACACAACAACTGAATTATCTTGGATCCAATATCTTCTCAATGAGTTAGGTGTCCCTTCTCCCTCAACACCTTACATCCTATGTGACAATCTAAGTGCTACATATCTCACTCAGAATCCAGTTTATCATACTCGCATGAAACACATCTCCA
The DNA here is from genome assembly GCA_030762895.1 of Sophora flavescens. NCBI lineage: Eukaryota > Viridiplantae > Streptophyta > Magnoliopsida > Fabales > Fabaceae > Sophora > Sophora flavescens. Next base: position 25,658 of record JAUPTC010001147.1, read on the forward strand.
TAGACATACATTTTTGTCCATGATCTGGTACAACAAGGAAATCTCAAAGTTCCACATGTTAGCACCATTGATCAACTTGCAGATTGTCTCACCAAAGCTCTCTCCAAAGCTCGTCATTCTTACCTAAGAAACAAGATTGGCGTTTCTGACGGCACTCCAATCTTACGGGGGCGTGTTAGACAACTATCTACAGTCAAGGAAATGAAATAAATCCCTCCTATTAATACCGCGCAACTATCCTCCTTTACTGCAGCAACCAACTTGATAATCTCCTATTTATGTTGCACATATTCTCTCCATCATTATAGCAATTAAGTTTGATTTTATTTCCTTATTATTAGCCAACAGGATCAGCCCTTGTATAGCCATGATCCTTGCCTCTGTTTGTATACATATACGCCTACTGTAAATCTTCAAACTTTCATACTTTCCTTCCTCTTCAACCATAACCAAAGTTTGGCATTCAAAGCATTTCCCCTAACCACCTCAACCTTATTTATGTTCTGATTCTCACTTTGCAAATCCAGCTTTTTAAGTTCCACTTCCAGCTCACCAATCTTAGTATTTATATTACCAAAACCTCCTTATTCCATTTTTTAATTGGGGCTTTTGAGTGTTTTCAACTTATTGTGAAAGGGGTATATTTTCCAAAGACTTCCATTCATTTGCCACCATTTTCATAAAATTTGGATTAGAGAACCATATATCCAGAGATCTGAATGGTTGGGCCCCCAATCATTAGTCTCACAACTAATCACCAAGGGGCAATGGTTAGAAATAGACCCCTTTAAACCCCATAGCTTCAAATCCTTGAAGAACTCCATCCATTCAACATCAATAAAAACTCTATCAATTCGACTAGCCGAATTGTTTCTATACCAGATAAATTTCCAACTTAATAATGGCAACTCTATCAATTCCATGGAAGATTGACAATTTTGGAACTCTCTTATGCTAGCCATGATTATATTATTCCCTTTCCTCTGCTCTGGTTTTAGGAATTCATTGAAATCACCTAAAACCATCAGAGGGGATGTGGTAGTTTGTTTGATCTCTATCAATTCATCCAAAACAAGACTCCTTACCTCTCTATCATTTGGGTCATAGACACTACAAAAAAGAGGTATTTAGCGACCACCAAATTCGATATCTAAATATGAAAATTTTGTTGCTAAACCTTTTAGCGACCTAATTTTCATTTTTAGCAACCGATTTTGATGGTCGTTAAATACCTAGCCATTAAAAGGTTTGGTGGTCGCTTGGTCATTTCTCCTTTCTTTATTGTCCTTTGTTGTCATTTCTTGCATACTTGTCGGTAACCTTGTGTGCTACATGCTTTTTTTCCCCAAATCTTCCTTACTTAACTAAAAGTTTTTCCCCTTCAAACAATCTCCCATTTATCTTTGATATTGCTTCTGTCGCAAAACATTGCTTCCCATATCTAATGAAACCAAAGCATCTATCTGTATTTGGTCTCTTCTTCCTCGAGATAAAAGTATCATTCACCTCTCCTATTCTCTGAAATACAGCCCTTAAGTCTTTGTTAACACATTTAGGATGTATATTATTGACGAACAAGGTGAAATAATTACTCCCATGATTTTCTCTAATAAAAGGTTTTGCGTTTTTTGCTACTCATTCAATTGTCTTTAAAAAAGAGATGTATAAGGATTGTGATTGATTTAAAAAGGAAATAATGTATAACTATTTTTGATAATAAAATCAAACATATTTATGATTTGTAAGCTTATAATCTTATTCCAGGGAAAGTTAACTGTTAGTAGTGGAACATTTCAAAAACTTCCTTTCTTATTTTTTTTTGACAAAAATTTATAACTATTTATTTAGATATTGGACATAAGTCCAAAAGAATACAATTGGTAAATTATACGAGGGGTTTCTTCAATCTAAATTTTGTTAGGATTGGTTAAAGCATATTTTTCTAACAAATGGGCTGCCTGATTACCCAATCTACATGTATGTGAGTAAGAGATATTGGAGAAATGGGCTTCCATTGCTCTGCAGTATGAAATAATCGAGCCCTAGTAAGGGATTAGAGCCTTTCAAGCTTGTAGTGCTGAGATGACATTTTGGTCGTCTGATTCGATGTCAATGTTGAGGAAAAGTGTTTTCATGGCAAAGAGCATCCCCAATCTTACTCACATGGCTTCAGCGATGATCGAATCATTTAGGCACATAATCTTCCAAGTAGCAGCTGCCATAATGCTTCCATTTTCATCTTTGATAACAGCCCTAATTTCCAATTCACCTGACTGAGCTTGTAGGTGTTCACTGCAAGGGAGACCATTTAGCTTTTGGATTTTCCTCGAAATTCACTTTTCGGGTAAGATTTCCAAGCTATTCTATTTGTATTCATAATGTATAAAGCAAGCTTTGGTTATGGATTTTGATACTGGTATTTGTTTACCCTCAAAGCAAATTATATCCCTTGCCCACCAAATCCCATATATAATAGAAGCTCTTATCTTGATTAGGTCTATCGGTGCTTGTTGAATGAAATAGGTTAACCACTGGGAAAAAGGTTCTTGATTTTGATGGTCAAATTAGATGCCCAAGGGAGAGGAGAATCAGATTTGGGTAGCCCAGACACAATCTCTGAAGGTATGATCAATAGTTTCCACCCTCCTTTCACAATGAGGGCATATGAGTGGGCATGGGACAACTCTGGAATGGAGTTTGGCTCTCACTGGAACAACATTGTTGAGAACCCTCCTTC
>JAUPTC010001148.1:0-28371 GCA_030762895.1 Sophora flavescens
CAAATAAAACACCGAGGCACAGCGGGGTGTCTCAATATCCCAACACATGGTGAGTTGATCAGGCTCAATTGCCATCCCATGGCATAAAGGCACGCAGCCATTACCTATTGCACACTATCCACACTCAGGGCATCAGTGATATAACCGTAAATGGGGTTTCATTGTCCTACCCGGATCGTAGCATGAAATACCTGTCGCCGCAAGGTAACACATAGAACCGTGGGCACGTCTGCCAAATGCATGCAAAACACTTTGCTGATAACACTATTCTTTGTGTCCAATCTTTCTTTGCCGAAGCTCAAAATGGCTTACGACTCACATAGTTTTAACATCTTTAAAACTTTCATTACAACACAGGACCTCACAGTCCGAGTGCTCAATCATGACACCTCTCGATCGATGCACCAGTCATAGGTTCGTGGTAATAGAAAACATCTTAAATGCTTAAACACAATATACACCACGTATATAGTAGACACCAAGTCTACAGGACCTCAAAGTCCAAAGGACCCCATGTCCATAACAACAAAGATCCTTACCCCGATGTCTCAGTTACTAAGTTCAACACAGGACCTCACAGTCCGAGTGCTCAATCACGACACCTCTCGACCGATGCACCAGTCATAAGTTCGTGGTAATAGAAAACATCTTAAATGCTTAAGCACAGTATACACCACGTATACACAGAGACACCAAGTCTACTGGTCCTCAAAGTCCAAAGGACCCCAAGTCCATAACAAGAAAGAACCTTACCCCGACATCTCGGTTACTAAGTTCAACACCACTTCCAACACGGTTGAATTAATTTTGCTTTTGAAAATCTTTTCAAATGGGAAACGCTTCAACAAAATCTTTAAATAATAAAACTTAGTTTTCACAAAAGTGGGTCACTTGAGGTTTTAAACTTACTTAAAATACCATCTTTCGTTTCAAAATACTCTTGCTGTCGACACTTTTCCAAATTTGTCGTCAATTATCACTTTTAAAGCCTTTTAAGCCAAAACTTAGCTTTTTCCACTTAAATAATTTCTAAAATCATATCATAATTAATTTATTTTCAACAATTAATTTCATAAAATAACTTTTTATAATATTACGGAATTTCTTACGTAATAATTTCACTGATCACTAGTGCGTAAAAGGGTTTCTACATCGGAGTTTGTACATCGGTTTAATAGAAACCGAGTGTAAAAACAAGGCGGTGGCATTTTTGAAATTAAAACCAAATTATTACACATCGGTTTAGCAAATAACCGATGTGTAAAGTTTTCACATCGGTTATTTATAACCGATGTTTAAAATTAACATAAAAAATTTAAAGTCAGAATTTTTAACATTCTACATCGGTTCTGCATTAACCGATGTGTAAAATAGTGATTAACCACATCGGTTTCTAAATAACCGATGTAGAAAATTATAAAGAAAAAAAATAGAAATTAAAATCTTACTTTTACACATCGGTTTTTTTTAACCGATGTATAAAATTAAAAAAAAATTCAGAAGATAAAAGTTTAATGTTTACACATCGGGTTTACTATAACCGATGTGTATAACATTGTTAACACATCGGTTATCCAGAAACCGATGTGTATTTCTATCTATATTTTTATTTCCCTCTTCCTTCTTTTTCATTTTCGCGCTGAGACCTTTTCATCTGAGCTCACTCTCCCTCCCTAGCTTCCACCAACATCGGCGAATGCTAACCCTAGCGAGCCGTAGAACGGCCTGGAGAACCATTGACTCAAAGGCAAAGAGCTTGTGTTGGTCGAAGGCTGATATCGTGCCCGGCCGTCATCCGGTAGAGGTGGCGCAAAGACGCTGCCGGGAACATTGTCCGCAAGCGTTTCTTCAACTGCCTCGGATGCCTCTCGCTTTGAGTACGATCACATCGTTCCCTTTCCAAAGGTTCTATTTTTCTCCCTCCCTTTTGCCTCCTCATTGACATTAACCTGTTCATTTTTTCTGGGTCGTTCTGAATTTTTTTACTTTCACTTTTTGTCTGTGTGTTTTGCTAAGGGTATTTCTGTTTTACTTGTACAATGTGGCTTCTTTGGGGGTCCATTAGAGTCTATAGTTTTTTCGTCATATTTTGAACTAGTATAAGCGAGGATCGAGATAAATACAAGTGATTAGTGGAACACTGGAATGTAATATCAACTTTTTAATTGATTTGATTACTGTCTTGGATCATGGATAAAAAGGAACTGGTATTTTAATGTGGCAACTGATAGAAAATTCTAGACAGAAAAGAAGATAATGAGTGAGGATAAAAACTTGTGTTTTAGTTCCTCAAGGTTATTCATCACTTTAACATGCATACTATAGGATTGATTGATATTAGGTAATTTGATAACTGGCCTATGTGATGTGATGTTGTTTGTAGGTGGTGAATCCACAACAGATAATTGTCAAATACTTCAATCGAGAGTGAACAGATTCAAATCGGACAAAGATCAGGTTGATTCGGATCAATTGAAAGGCTACTCTTGTGATATTAATTTTACTGGTAAGCATGCTTCTTTCTTTGTCTTTCATTGCATTGAACTTGTCCTTTCATCTATCATGCATTTTACCTATCCTTGCTTTAGTGAGTCCTTTATTCAACCCCTGTTCATCATGGGCAACAACAAAATACTTGTATCATGTAGCAACTGAAAATCACAATTTATATTCCAAACCCTGACCTACCTTTTATTATTCTTATTAAAACCTTCCTAGAACCCGAAATGCATAATGTTATAGATAATAGTCATAATTCATTTCGATTTTAGGTTTTTGCAATTTATAGATTGAATTAATTGAAGAGCACCTTCAATCTTTTCTTATGTTTGTCTTCCTTGTTCATAATGGACTGACTTACTAAATGCTTTTCAAAAGCTTTTCAAATTCATGTGCTGAATTGCAGGTTTAGATGTTTTCACTTGCATCCTAGAAATACTCACGTTAGTTGCTACTGTTTTATTTGCTTCTCGTAGTTTACAAGAATTCTTAATTATAAACTGCTCCACCCTCCTAAGAAACTATGGAAATGTTTATCCGAAATTCTCTGTTCCATTTATGTGCTGCATGTGAATATGTTTTTGTAGCAGGGATTGATTTTCAGTCACTCTCCCTTATTTTTGTTAGCAAGACAATTTTCATTGGAGTTTTAATGTATTTTCTTGAAAATTTATTTGATTCGAGAATATGCCCACAATAATTAGTAAAGCCTTAGTTTCCGTTTGAGATGCAATACTAATGAGCGACGTGTATGTGCTTAATGTACCGCTCATTGTGTTGGATCTTGAATTGTCCAAAGTTGGACAGTTTAGGAAAAAACTTTTTCTTAATTCAATTAAAATAGTTATTCATTGATTCTAATGTTATATACTTGATAAAAGTTCGATTGATAAATTTCCTTTCGTTCTCCCGGTGCATACTTTATCGTGGTGGATGTCATCGCGTTCAAGTAGTGTACGTTTCGGAGACCGCAGGGAAATGCTGCGAAATTTTGTCGAGTATGAGCATGAGAGTTAAGGACTAACTGTTAACCGAATGTTGAAAAAGTTTCTTCTCGAATGGGATAGGGCCATACCCTGTCATAAGAAGTGGTTGATGAATATGTTGGACTAAGTACGAAGGTATTGGTTTAGTCATGGATCGCGGTTGGATGAATGCTAGACGGACAAGTGATGAGTATGAGAATGGAGTGGAAGATTTTCTACAGTTTGCAAAAACAAATGCTCCTGATAGTGGTAACGGAAGGTTTTATTGTCCTTGTGTTAACTGTTTGAATGAGAGACGACTAGAAGCTGAGGAGATACGTGATCATCTTATTTGTGAGGGGATTTGCAAGAGTTATACAACATGGATATGTCATGGTGAATCGTTAGACAGGCCGACGGAGTCACATAGAGAGGAAGTTGATGACGTGGAAATGGACGATGGACTAGAGGACATGATCCGTGATGTTGGGCAAGAGTCTTTTCGGCGCGCATATATGTATGATACTTTGTGCAGTGATGCGCAAGTGGCTTTGTATCCGGGGTGAACTAATTTCACACGGTTGTCAGCGGTGTTAAGATTGTTCAATGTGAAGGCGAGAAATGGGTGGAGCGATAAAAGCTTTACCGAATTGCTTGAGTTGTTGAAAGAAATGCTTCCAGAAGGCAACACATTGCCATCTCGAAACTATGAGGCGAAGAAGATATTGTGTCCGATGGGTATGGAGTATAAGAAAATACACGCTTGCCCCAATGATTGCATATTGTACAGGAAAAGTTTGAATATATGCACGAGTGCCCCAGTGTGTGGGGTATCACGCTACAAAGTGAAGGATGGTGATTCTAGTTGTGATGTGGTCACCAAAGGTCCTCCCTGCGAAGGTGTTATGGTATCTTCCCGTGATTCCGCGGTTCAAGCGATTGTTTGCTAATGTAAATGACGCAAAGAACATTAGATGGCATGCAGATGAGAGGAAGTGTGATGGGATGCCTTCGCCATCGGCCCGATTCTTTGCAATGGAAGAGAATTGATAGTTTGTTTCCGAATTCCGCAATGAGCCCGAAACCTCGAGGCTTGGACTTACTACCGATGGAATGAATCCATATGGAAACTTAAGTAGTATTCATAGTTCATGGCCTGTTCTCCTTGTAATTTACAACCTGTCTCCTTGGTTGTGCATGAAGCGCAAATACATTATGTTAAGTATGATGATTTCGGTCCTAAACAGTCGAGAAATGATATTGATGTTTATCCGAGTCCCTTGATTGAAGACTTGAGAATGTTGTGGGATGAAGGGGTTGATGTGATTGACGGGTATTGCCGTGAGACATTCGGGATTGCGTGCCATGTTATTTTGCACCATCAATGACTTTCCAAGATACGGGAACCTGTGGTGGGTATAGTGTTAAGGGGCATAAAGCATGTCCAATATGTGAAGAAGGAACATGTTACCATCAACTGCAACATGGAAGGAAGACGGTTTACCTTGGGCATCGTGAGATTTCTCCGACGTAATCATCCTTATCGTGAGATTGAGAAAACCTTTCAATGGACTTCCGGAGAATGAAATTGCTCCGTGGCCTTGATTGGAGAGCAAGTTTATGAAAGGGTGAACAACACTAATCTTATCGATGGGAAGACCCATAAGAAGGCTAACGAGAAGAAAATATGGAAGAAGAGGACGATCTTCTTTGATCTTCCATACTGGTGCAAGCTTGATGTAAGACATTGTATTGATGTGATGCATGTAGAGAAAATGTGTGACAGTTTAATCCTAACGCTTCTCAATATTCAAGGCAAGACAAAGGATGGTGTGAATGCTCGTCTGGATCTAGTTGTGATGGGTATACGAGAGCAGTTAGCTCCACTTAAAGTGGGGGATAAGAAGACTTATTTGCCCCCAAAGATGTCATACTTTATCAAAAAAAGAGAAAAGAAGTTTCTGTGAATGTCTACGGGGAGTCAAAGTGCCACAGGGTTACTCTTCAAATATCAGAAGACTTGTCTCAATGAAAGATCTCAAATTAGTTGGCTTAAAGTCTCATGATTGTCATGTCTTGATGCAAGGTCATTGACACTAAAAATTTGGATGAGTTGGAAAATGAGGCAGCCATTGTATTGTGCCAATTGGAGATGTATTTTCCACCTTCATTTTTTGACATCATGGTTCATTTGATTGTTCATCTAGTGAGGAGATTAGATTGTGCGGTCCCATTTATTTAAGGTGGATGTACCCGGTTGAGCGATACATGAAGATCCTGAAAGGATATATGAAAAATCCACACCGTCCCGAAGCATCTATTGTTGAAAGGTATGTTGCAGAAGAAGCTATTGAGTTTTGTACAAACTACATGTCAGAAACGGAACCTGTAGGGCTTCTGAAGTCTCTTCACGAAGGAAGATATGATGGTAAGGGTACACGAGGTATCACTGTTAAGAGCATGGATCGGGAGGAAGTGCTTCAAGCACATTTGTATATATTGAATAACACTGATGAAGTTGAACCATACTTATGTGAGCATAAAAGCATCATCAATGAAACTTACCCTAGAATGAATGAAAAATGGTGTTTGAACAAGCATAACAAGACTTTCTTGAACCGGTTTAAAGAAAAATTGCAAAGGATGGTAATCGCTTTCGATACATTAAAATGGCTAGCACAGGGTGCTAACTTTGATGTAATTTGCTGGAGTGGTTACGATATCAATAAGTTTTCCTTCTATACAAAGTCCCAGGATGACAAAAGTACTATGCAAAACAGCGGGGTTATGGTCGTCAGCCGAGTGCATGCATTTCTCTAGTTCGAAAGATAAAAACCCCTGTTATGGCATCAGTTTCATACTTTGGAATCATTGAAGAGATATGGGAGGTTGATTACACGAAGTTTAGAGTACCTGTTTTTAAATGTCGATGGGTCGACAGTAACAATGGTGTGCAAACCGATGAGTTAGGATTCAAATTGGTGGACCTTAGTAAGGTAGGTAATAAAGAGGAACCTTTCATCATGGCATCCCAAGCAAAACAAGTGTTTTATATCTGTGATCCTTCTAACAAAAGGTGGTCGATGGTTCTCCCGAGGAAAAAACATGTATAATGGTGAGTGAGGGAAATCACGATTCAACTCTTGATATTTCCGATACTCCTTCTTTCTCAACACGAGTGCCTAATTTCAATGAGGAAAATGAAGTGGATGATGTACATGCTACTTGTAATGATCACCAAGAAGGGTTATGGGAGAACTTTACTAATTGACCACAAAGTAAGTTTAGTTTGATATTACCATCAAGTTTGGCATATTATATGTTTACGTTGATATTTATCAGTTATGTTTATGTACGTTGATCGATATTTATAAGTTCTGTTTGATATTTATCCCCGACATACTAACAAGTTTTTTTTTGTTTTGTGTTTAAACAGTATACATGGCTGATCATGAGGATATCCTCCTTCATGCAAATGGTCGTGGAGACCCCGCCTCACCGGTAGAAAGGGTAGACGTGCCACACGGATGAGGCATTTGACTCGCCAAACCGTGGGTCAAATCAAAGGATAAGAGTAGACTTTGATAATAAAATCAATCCTATTGGGCCAATGGAAGATCGGTTTACCAGTTTTGTGGCGACCCTTGCTAGGAACAGGCCCAAGTATACTCATTGATAGGTGGAGAGATGTACCGGCGGACGTGAAGGAGCAGATATGGGAGAGTATTCGGTATCTATACTTCTACGTCCTGTGTTTGTCTGTATCTACTTTATTTTTATCTTAATAATATCATACGATGGTCGTTGATTCTTTTGGTCTTAATGTAGTTGACCTTTGACATACCCGGATACATACGCTATGAAGAAGCGTTTCTTTCAAGTATCTTGGAGAGTGTTGGAGGGCTTTTAAGGCCGACTGGCGCGAATACTATATATTCAATCCAAAAAGTAAAAAGAACCCACTTGAGGTGTATCCGTTTCTTGACAAGGCGTTACGTGGGGATCGCTTTGTTCAGAGCCGACGTGATCCCGGATTTTCAAGTTAACTTATTTGATTTGTCTCTAAATTTATGTAATTGCATTAATTTCATTTACTTATGTAATTTAATTGTCTTTTATTTATAACAGGAGAAGAGCAAAAAGGGGCAGGAAAACCAAAGCAAGAATCTCACCCCCATGTCATGTCTCGTGGGGGATATAAAAAGCTTGTTCGGAAAATGGTTGAAGAGGAAAAGAAAGCACGTCGAGAAAAGATCTCAAAGCGGATCCTAATGCTGAAACTCTTCCAGAGGTTGTTGATCCACCTCCATCCCCACGCCATCATTCATGGAAGAGGGGCCGACAAAGAAAAACGGGATAATATACATCCAGGAGGCCCGCCAAGTAGCCGAGAGGATTGTAAGTATAGTTTGTTGTAATTGTCATTTTAAGATTGTTACCGAATTGTAATGTGACCTGATATTTTATGTGATAGGATGCCTTGGATGATCAGCTAACCCAAGGAACCATTGTTCCTAGAGGACGCAATGATATCTTATCTACTGCATCGGTAAACTGACCACCCGGCCGTGTCATTGGTGTGGGATGGGGAGTCCGTGATTCGCCAATACCATGGATCATCTTCACACCAATGCCACAGGGATGTTGAAGCAGATAGAGCACGACTAAAAACAGGAGATTGCAGCTGAGCTCGACAGGAGATGGCCGAGCGCTTGCCCAGCGATGACAATATTGACTTCTATGTCCCAGCAGATGACAGCCGGTGTCCAACCCTCTGTCCATGTGAGCACTAAGGGCTCATGTGTTTCTCCTCATCATCCTGAAAATGATGATGATGGTGATGATGATGATGATGATCATGATGACCCTGATAGGTGTGAGCTGTATGTTGATGATCATCATCATCGCCGCTTGGTGGCATTGGGTAGGGGCATAATAACTTAGGTAATACCATACATAATCGGTTATTACCGGATGATCACCGAGGGTGTTTGTTGAGATTATTCGAGATGTCGATGCTCGAGTCCCCGTGCCCACCGAGGAGGTTCAAACAGTGGGTCGGGCCCCCAGAACTTCATCCTCGGCCAAGAAGACCGGTCAACTTTCTTGTTGCATCCGAGGTATTCGTTAGTTGTGTTTTTCTATATTCATAGTTGAAATAATTTATTATTGTTTCAAGATAATGCTTTATTTTTATTCGTTATAGGATGTTGGAAATGATATTGTGCCTAAAAGGTCGGATCTAGGAAGACCGGAGATGTCCTGCTCCCGCCAAGGTATTCATTTGACCATTTAGTTAATAACGAATTAAATAACTTAATTATCCGTGATTACTAATATATATCTATGTTGTTTTAGGGATCGACAAAGGGCACCTGGCCATGGTGATGTTTTTAAAGTTACGGCTATACGGGTTGTCACCATGGAGAATGACGTAGCCTTGGTAAAGGCCGGAACATGATGCCACCGTGAACTGTATATACCAAAGAAGGAACTTATGGAGATGGTACTCAATAAAGAAATGGCCAGTTCTGCACACATATCGTTTTGGTGCACGTAAGTACAGTTTATTTATAAGTTAAGTACGTAATTAATTTTTAAATACTATGATAATTAACATGTTTTTCCAATATATTAGGTATCTCGATCGTATGTTAGTCGATCAGGGTAACCTCGCCCTTTATGGGTTCATTGACCCCATGTTCATTCAGGGTGATGTTCTCCTAGCATCAGAAGACCCGGTCACTACCATACGTGATATACTTGCTCGAGACGATCATCAATTCTATCTTGCGCCTTATCTCAATAAGTAAGTACCGGTTATTTAAGTATAACTATATATGACTTAGTCACTAATCGTTCCGCAAATACAGCCTGCATTGGCAAATCGTTGCTCTTGTACCCAAGAAAGAACGCCGTGGTCTTCTTCGCTCATTGGTAAATAAGCCATTAATCAATCAAGACGATCATCGAAACATAAGCATTAAAATACTTTATAATCAGTAATGCAGTTGTTTTAATTATCTGAAATCTATTAGGTATACTTTAATTAATGTTTTTGTCATGATAGGTCTATTAATGCAACCCACATGTTGCGTGGTGAAAGGCGACTCGGGCTATCGGGATGGATTATTCCCACGTAGAAGATATTTATTAGTTCAAATGCATCAAATGCAGTGGGTACAATAATTTATTTCTATTTTATTTAATTCCTCATATTCTAATTGGGTTTCATTTGTATGCGTAGTCACGTATACAACGTGGGTCATGGGAATGTGGCTACTATGTGATGCAGAGGATGTTGGAAATTATCTCCTCCGGGATCACCGAAAGATGGCGTGGAGGTAAATGTTAATTGACACAATTAGAATTAATAATATAGATTCGTTATATGTTTTATGTTAGTTTATTACTTAAAAGATATAATCTTTTGTCCAATTAAACTTGCAGATATTCAACAATCCAACTCCATTATCCGATTCGACATCAACAAGATAAAGAGGCATTGGGCAACTTTCTTTCTTGAAGTGTACCAACCATAGTTTGTATATATGTAGTTAGTTTAAAAACTTATCATGTACTAGCTATAGTGTACCTTTGACTCGATGATATGTATTAGTGCTCGGTATGGTTCAATTCTTCTTCTCTCGTGTTTTGATGTAGCCTTGATAAAGTGTTGTTTTCATTCATTCGAAATTAATTAGGCCTGATGCCCTCTGCTTTCGTGATTCTTTGCTCACTAGTCATTTGATGAAATGTCGTATTTTTAACCATATGTGTAAGAGCTGATTGTTTGTGCCAAGAAAATTGAATGAAGTATGTTTTACTTTTGATATGGTTAAAACTTTGTTGCAATTGTGTCAAAACCGGTTTGGTGTTCTATTGTTGTTTCTTGTTTGATCGAGTGGCATGCTGGTTTGTTAGCTTAAACAAGTTCCTGGAATTGATGGTTATGAATTAGTAAGTGCTCTTACTTTACCAATTAGTTTGCCTTGCCCATTTGTTATCTAACTCATGTGATGCCTAAATCACGTGTGGTTACTGCCTTGCTGTTTCTTGTCATCGAATGAACTATAAAAATTTGTGTCTTCCAATTGTATGTGGCTGCTTGTTATCATTTTCTACTAGTTTGGTGCAATAACTACATTATGTTTACCCCAAAATTTACAGAGATGTTATTCCGGTATTGATCCGCATTACTGAAACATGGGGAAAGGAATGTTTGAAATGTAAATAACAGTTAAAAAAATAAGATTTTACACATCGGGTCTACAAAAACCGATGTGTAAATTTCACTTACACATCGGTTTTAATAAAAACCGATGTGTATATTTCACTTTACACATCGGTTATTATTAAAACCGATGTGGAAAGTGAAATTTACACATCGGTTTTAGGTAAAACCGATGTAGAAAGTGTAATTTCCAATCGCTTATCAATTGACAAATTGATTCTCCACATCGGTTAAAAAGAAAACATGTGTAAAATATACTTTACACATCGGTTTTATAACCGATGTGTAAGTGGCAATTAACCACATCGGTCGTTTCACATCGTTTGAAAACCGATGTGGAAAGCCATAAATAACCGACGTGGAATCCTTTTCTGCACTAGTGGGTTTCGCTCTCATTGTGACTCATAATTCACTCTACAATAATAAATCATTAAAATAATAATATTTTCCAAAATTCCTTATTTTTCCCGAATAAAAATTTCCCATTAATATTATATACCAATATTTTACCGTTAAAACATTGAATATAATTTATGAAGCTTCTTAAAGCTTTTATCCAATTAATTTAATTGGGCAATCGACCATTATCAAAGCTTCTCAAACAACAACCAACAATAATATCAGGAGATATTCCCGAGCGGATCATGCATCACAACAACATAATATAATTACGAGATAAACAATTAAATGTAATTAAACCAACACAGATACAAATACCATAACTTAAAACAACTTAAACAAATACTAACTGACAAATAATTACAAACACGAGATAGCATATAGCCATCGAATATACAGATCATGCATCACAACAACATAATATAATTACGAGATAAACAATTAAACGCAATTAAACCAACACGTATACAAATACCATAACTTAAACAACTTAAAATAAATACTAACAGACAAATAATTACAAACACAAGATAGCATATAGCCATCGAATATATCCCTCGGTAATCCCCCTCTTACCTCTCGTAGATTCTCTTGTGAATTAAATGAATTTAGGCCGAAGTCCGGATGTCACGTACACGTCGCACTCACTCAACCTTCAACCATTACAATCAAATAATTACAAATCAAGAAATAAAAAACATCCAAAAACCCTTCTACATGGTAACGGCTTCAAGGGGTTTTTGTGAATAAAAATTCCTAATCATGATTAAGTCGTGGATTAATGATCCTTAATTAGCAAGATCATGGATCGGTTGCTAAACAACTAAATTTTAAACTCAAAACTTCCTAACTCTCATGCACCTAGATTAAGCCTTGACATGTTCATGGGGCTAGGGTTTTGGTTTGATAAATCAACTTGGATTCATTAAACATTCATACTAATAGGATGATCACCAAGATCATTGATGAAAACCTTGAACAAAACTCATCAAATCTCACCCACTTAGGTTCAGCTATCATAGAGATATAGAGTAAGAATTTTCATTTTGATAAACTAACATGGATTAGAGTGTGTAGACATACATGTCACATGAAATACATGATCATACACGACAACACATGAACAAAACTCCTACCAAACTCATCCTCCTAGGTTAGGCCATAGCTAGTTAATTAGGAAGGAAATTTTTGATTGCAACATGCTCTTGGATTTAAATAGTATACATATATAATATCAAGAACATAGGAATTGGTTTCAACATCATAGGATTTTTCTATGATTAATTATGAATTTACAAAGTTAAGAACACAAAGATGAACATGATCAAGAAAGCTTCAAAACAAGAAATGATTTGAACAAACAATACTTAGAAGGTTGGAGGATGAAAAATTACCTATTGGAAATGAAAGATGAGCAAGGAATCTTCAAGTTTCTTTGTGACACCCTAATCTCGGGTCATCACATGGTTACCCGTTTGCGGAAATAAAACTTAATTTACTGGTTGCTTTCGGAAAATCATGTTTTCTCAACGTTTAGCTTTTCAATATATGGTGATAAATTTTTTCCTCCTTCTTTTAACCTCATAACAAAAACAACGCAATCAAGTCCCACTTAAATACATAATGTATATAAGTCCTCTAACTATACTGCCTCATATGTTTTCTCACATAAAACATCATCAGCTTAATTCTAACAACATAATATAACATAATCGCACCTCTACTGTTGGTAGTAACTAACAGACACTACACCCCTTAAAAAACAGCAACAACATGCCTCGAACTAGACATCCTTCATCTCCTTGTAGATATCATACCCTCGTACGATTCCACGATATGTTTGTAAGGGTGAGCCGCCAATATATGGATTTACCAACTGATAACTAAATGCGCAACACAAAAGAAGGCACATACACATATACATGTCTATAACAACATACTCATTCATATCATAATATCTCGTTTATCAATGGGTTTCACACCCCAAACATCAACATTGTAAAAACTATGCATGAACACTTCAATACATCATCTAAACATTCATACTTAATCTCATGAGATATCTCCAACCTCTTGATGAGTTGATCAGACTCGATTGCCACAGGCACACCGCCACAGGCACGTCCATCGCACACTGTCCAACATCGTGGCACAATGATAACACTCTGAGATGGGGCCTCATTGTCCAAACCCCGCACAATGAGAACATCTTTGTATGATCTACCCCGACGCCGCGCAAGGTAATCCCTCTTCTAATCATGGCATCGTCGCCAAATGCATGCAAGAAAACATTTTGTTCAACACTTTTCTTTGTGCTATATCTTTATTTGTCAAAGCTCTTAAAAGCTACGACTTAACATCTTTTGAAACATTTTTACATCTTTTATTAACAACACAGACCTCAAAGTCCGAGTGCTCAATCACGAAGCTCCCTAGACCTTGCAATCGCCTTAGGGTCGTGGTAATAGAAAACATCTTACAATGTGTTAACTTCTTTTAGTAGATACCTAGTCTACAACACAACGGACCTTAATACCCGACGTCTCTAGGTTATTAAGTTCCATAACATCATTTTACATCATTTTTACATCTTTTACATCTTCTTACATCTTTTTACATCTTACATCGTTCTAAATCTTTTACATCTTTTACATCTTTTTACATCTTTACAAAAATAACGCCAAATCATCAATAACTTCTCTTTTATAGAAACTTCAACTCTAATAAATTAATTCTGATTAAATCTCTTTTAAATTACGTACCGTTGTTTTCAAACTTTCCTCTTAAATAATTTCAAAACTTGTTAGTTTAGCATTTTCATAGAAAATGTTCTTAAATTCATACTTTGTAATTTGTTCTAAAATAATTTTCTTATTTTATAAATAATTTCTTTTTGTATATTAATTTCACTAATTCTATTTTTATAATATTTCTGAATTTCTTGTATAAAAATTAGCAGACTTAAAAAAAGTTCATGCTTACGCTCTCACCGTGACTCATAAATTTCATTTCCACTAATAAATCATTAAAATAATAATATTTCTCAAAACTCATTATTTTTCCAAAAAAGCATATTTTCCTCCACTATTATATTCCAACATTTCCACAAAACGTGGAATACAACTTTCTAACTTATTAAATCTTTTATCCGACACCATTGTGCCTTCGACCACCGCCAGGGCCTCTCAAACAACACTCACAAACAACATTCAACATCATCATCATAATTATATCCTCAGGCAGATCATGCATCATAACATCATAATATACTACCGGGCGATAATTAAAAGCGATCAATCACCGATACACGATAAACAACACATCGTAAACAACATAAACAATTAATCACAAACCACATATAAATCATATAAGCCACACTAAAAGCAAATAGTTATAGAGAAAATCCCAGGTAAGCTCCCCTTACCTCTGAAGGACTCAACTAACGTTTTCAAACAATCTCCGATTTGATCCAGCTTTCCTCCGACGACTTAAATGGCTTAACTCATTGTTTCCTTCAAACTAATTGCAACCAAAATAAACCAAATCAACCCAAAACATACTTAGTTCATGAGGTTAGGTTTCACCAAGGTCTGACTTTTAGGGTTCAAAATCCTTAAAATTACCAATCATGATTAAGTCATAGATTAATGGTCCTTAATTAACCCAAATCATAGATTAGTGACTAAACAACTAAGTTTCAAACTCAACTTAACTCTCATATACTTAGATTCAGCCTTAACATGTTCATGATACTAGGGTTTTTAATTTAATAAACCAACTTGGATTTATTAGGCAACATACTAATAGCTTGATTACTAAGATCATTAATGAAAACTTTGAACAAAACTCATCTAGTTCCAAGAACTAGGTTTCGGCCTTTATGGAATAAATAGGTTAGAGTTTGATTTTTGATCTTCTATATACTGGATACAAGAACTATCAAGGTATTTGAAGATTGAATCATGAATCAAGACATGAAATGAAACAAACCTATGAACATGATATTGACCTAGGTTCGCCAAGTCCAGAAATTAGGTAAAAGAAATTTCTCATGATATTATGCTTCTAGATTATGAAAATAGAGATGATTATAAGATCATAGCAATTGGCCTCATGCCAAAAGGATTTTTCTAGAATTAGTTATAAATTTTCAAAGTTCTAGATCTAGAAACTTAATAGTGATGAACAATATGAAATAAACTTTGAATCAAGAAATTGATTGAAAGAACATAGACATGATTAGAGAAGAAGAATAGTGATCTCTTTGGAGATCAAAAACAAGTGAAGATCCAAGAACTTTCACAAACTTGACACTCAAAGACTAAGAACTTTAGGTTTTTGAACAAAAAGCAATAGAAACAAGTGGAAAGGTGAGGAAGGGTATTTTATAGGTATGTAGGCTGCGCCACTTTTTGAGGACCAAGTAGAAAGGAGGTGGATTTTTCAAAGGATTAAAGTGCAAATAACTCCATAGGGACCACTTTGCAAAGATTCCAAAAGTATAAGGACTATTTTGCAAATTGTCAATAGTTTGACATGATGTGCATATGCCACATTAAATGTGGTCTCATCTTTACTCATCTTGGCTGATTTTTTCTTCAGACCTTTTGGAAAACCTAGAACACCTTGAGAACATTTGAGAACACTTGAGAATCTTGGAGAATATTGTGGAATTGTGGGGAATTGTGTGGGAAACTTCAAGAATCCACTTGATTCTTCCAAAATAAGGCAGCCCCCACTCCATCTTGGGCCCCTGGCATGGGCTTGATGAAATTGGGGCTTGAATTCATCTTTGTGGGGCCAACAAAAGGCTTAAAGCTTATGTTGACATAGGAAGCTTATATGGCTTCAAATGGGCTTATGAAATTTAAGTCATGGTAAAGAATTTGGGCTTCATGGACACGCCCACTAATGGTCTTGGAACAAAGATTTTGGCCCAATTCACTTAGAAAACATAGAAACTAACTTAGGGACAAAAGGGTAATTATTAGAAAGTTCGGGGGACTTCGGCGTAAAATTCATAAATTTTCACTTTTAACCTTGTGGAACCTTCTAGACATAAAAGTATGATTCATCCCCCATGAATAATCTCCAAATCCTAAGATAAACCTCTATCGACTCTTAGAAACCCAAAATCCCCTCCGTCGCCACCCGACACGATTCGTCTCAGTAAACGAAATTATTTTATTTTTTTTCTGAAATAATTCTAAAAATACACTCTTGTAGAAAATAAAATAAAAATATTAAGTCTTTCGCTCGCAATTAAAATTAGGTTTTTCGAGCAAGAAACTTTACGCGGCTGAAAACACCTAAAACGGCAGATAGGTTTCCCTCCGAATTTTCAACCTAAACTTCCCCGTAACCTTTTGAAAATAAGTATAACAAGGAAATGACATTGGTTTATCCAAAATCATTTTCCAAGTCTCGGATAAAAATATATATTTTTATATATTTATTACCGATATTACGAGCAATGTAAAATCGGGGTGTTACATTACTACCTCACTAAAAAATTTCGTCTCGAAATTTTGTCACTCGAAACTAATCGAATTTTGTAATCTCATCTAACCTTAATATTTTTACATTGCCCTCTTCATTCCTCTTATTCCATATTCCATAACACAATTCATTCTTACGCTATTTCTACATATCCGTATTATCCTCAAAATTGCATCAAAGCCTATCACCCTCGAAAAACAAAATCAAAAATTAATCACTTCTCTTATCAACATGGTTCCACCATAAACCTTATTCCAATCATCTAACTCAATACTATCATTAATACTAACAATGTCTTCACATCACCACGCATCAACTCCCTACTTAAAAAATATTTAATCATAGTCTTAGTTCCTCTGATTATAATTCACCACTCCAATTCAATATCATCTCCACATCTCATCCTCAAAATAACTTCATCGTATATCTTCAAAAAATAACCTATTGCACATCTCATCCTCGAACTTTTCTATCAACTTAATTTTACTCAAGAACTTTTCTTTTCCGATCACATTCAACTTAGGTAAAACTACCATAGACACTTTCTCGGAATTCCTTACTTATTTATTAACACATATTACTTCCTAGAAGTAATTCAAACAAAACTTAACTCAAGAGAAAACAGAACGCCAACACAACAGACCTATTTCCCAACATTCCCGAAAGACTCAGATTAGCTACGGATACCACTAATGTGACACCCTAATCTCGGGTCATCACATGGTTACCTGCTTGCGAAATAAAACTTAATTCGTTGGTTCTTTCGGAAAATCATCATGTTTATCACGTTTATCTTTTTCAAAATATGGTGATAAATTTTTTTCCCTCCTTCTTTAACCTCATAAACCAACAACGCAATCAAGTCCCACTTAAATACATAATGTATATAAGTCCTCTTAACTATACTGCCTCATATTTTTTCTCACATAAAACATCATCACTTAATTCTACAACAAATATAACATAATCGTACTCTTACGCTGTCATAACTAATGGACACTACACCCCTTAAAAACAGAACATCAAGCCCTCGAACTAGACATCCTTCAACTCCTTGTAGATATCATACCCCTCGTATGATTCTGGATATATGTTGTAAGGGTGAGCTACAATATATGGATTTTACCACGATAACTAAATACGCAAACACAAAAGAAGTCACATACATATACATGTCTATAACAACATACTCATTCATATCATAATATCGTTTATCAATGGGTTTCGCACCCCAAACATCAACATTGTAAAAACTATGCATGAACACTTCAATACATCATCTAAACATTCATACTTAATCTCATGAGATATCTCCAACCTCGATGAGTTGGTCGACTCTCGATTACCAGTAGCACTTGCCACGAACACTCCTATCGCACACCGTCCAACACGTGGCACAAAGGATAACACTGAGATGGGGCCTCGTGGACCAAAATCCCGGGCACAATGAGAACATCTTTGTATGATCTACCCCGACACCGCAAGGTAATCCCTCTCTAATCATGGCATCGTCTGCCAAAATGCATGCAAGAAAACATTTTGTTCAACACTTTTCTTTGTGCTATATCTTTATTTGTCAAGCTCTTAAAAGCTCACGACTTAACATCTTTTGAAACATTTTTACATCTTTTAGTTAACAACACAGGACCTCAAAGTCCGAAGTGCTCAATCACGGGGCCCCGAGACCGCAATCAGTCTTAGGGTCGTGGTAATAGAAAACATCTTACAATGTGTTAACTCTTTTAGTAGATACCTAGTCTACAACACAACGGACCTTAATACCCCGGCGTCTCAGCTATTAAGTTCCATAAACATAATTTTACATCATTTTTACATCTTTTTACATCTTACATCTTTTTTACATCTACATCGTTTCGAACAACCGATCGAAAAAGATGACGGCTCTTTGGGGTTTTCTTGTTGCATGAATTTCTGGGGTTTGCATGATCATGGCTCCGCGGTTATCCCTGCCCATGGCCATTCCTTCACCCTCTTGCCCCGCTTTGGTGGCTTTACACCTTCCCTCATCGAAAATCCTTCTCTTCCAAAGACAAAATAAATCCCTTTGCCCAGGCACTTTCCAACTTTGGCATTCCTATCGCTTGGTTACCTAAGCCACAGCGATAGAGACGCGTGTTCTCGATAAAAATCTGCAAGGAGAATATAATCTCGGATTGGAAAGTAGCAAACATATAGTCCGCATGGTCGTTTTGATCCTTGAAAAGGTAATCACCAATCAAACACATGACTTGAGAAAAAGCTATCGAAATTACGGAACCCATTGGTCATCTTGCGTGGTTCCTTTAGGCAGAGGATATTATGAATTTAACTTTTCATCCTTGGAAGACCGCAGAGTGTTGGACTCGTTGGATCCCGGAATCTGCAACCGTGCATGCTAAGGCTATATCAATGGAGTCCAGATTTTATCCAATCTTCAAAAACAAACTCATGTTCAATCTCGGGTTAGAATTTATGGTCCGCGTATGGAGTATTGGAGACCAAATTCTCTTTGAGATTGCAAATGGAATAGGCACTCCAATTGCTTTAGATGAATCTACAAAAACAAAGTCTTCTACCACTTTACTGTAATCCGGTTGATATTGATCTTCTCGCCCTATCCCAAATGGTATCAAGGTTGAAAGGGAGGCTCTATGCTTTTTATGTTACGTTTGACTATGAAAGGCTCCCATCTTTTTGTTCTATGCGCTTTCATAAGGCAGGTTTTTCGGGAATGCAAGAGAAACCTTAATCATCCTACATCCCGAAAGGAACAACCTTTGAAACCAGAAACCAAGATCTTCATATGTTCCTACTTCACTAAGTGTCGTGAATCCAGATGTAGAAGATAAGGTTATCCCCGAGCAGTGATTGGTGAAAAGGAGGCTTCGAATCGGGATCCAACTATTCTGTGGAAATCGGGTTCATATCCAAGTTTCGGATCGATGCTAATCGGAAGTATTCCAAATGAACAATGCAAAGAGTGCAAACAGTTGCCATAATCGCAGTAAAATCAAGGAATTGAGGAGGATGGAAATTCTTCAATATGATGAATCAATTCATCTGGAATCTCCCAGCAGCCAGAGTTTTAACTGATCATGGTTTTAACTCCAATGTTGGTGCAGAAAACATTGGAAATGGAGTGCAATCTATTAGTCATGTCTCGAATCAATGGGGGCATAGGACATACTCAACTCTATCCCCCCGTATATTAATGCAGTTTGTCTCCTTTGGTGCATAATCTTCTCAAACTCATAAGATATCATGATTGTCTCTAAATTCGAGTAATGGTATTGAGGAAGACACCGATATGGAAGAGAATGCCCGAACTAATGTAGTCCACCGAACAAGGTAACTTTAAGTGTTCCTTCAAAATCTGGAAGAAAAACCCGAGGAAGAAACAGATTGTCTTTAGCAAAGGTGGGAAAGCAAAAGCCCGAAATAGGGTTGGTCCTAGTAATTTTGCAGATGAAGCTTCTATTCGGAATGTTAGAGGAATTGGTCGAATCTAGATACTAGGTTAGTTTTGAAGAAATTTCTAGTTTCAAAAGCTTGAGCTAATCTTCGTTCTGCTGAGCCTTGGATCGCATTGCTCAATCCCTGAAAGGTTTTTGGACAAAATTGAATCTTAAAGTTTTGTAGTTAATGATAGGAATTCCCTCTTGCCTAATCTTTGGTGCATTTGTCATGAAACATTGCAACCTTCTGTTATGCTTGCTCTAATGTCGGTTTTTCTCAATAAAGATGGAATCTCAGAAGTTTTCATTTCTCGCTATATATGCTAGTACTAGTTATCAGTGAAGAGAGTTGTGGGGAACGGATGGCTCTACAAGAAGCAAATGATGGTCCATGGTGCTTCATTGGTGATTACAATGTGTTCTTGTGCTTTCGTGAGCAAAGGGGTGGTTGCTTGCTTTTGAAGATTGCTTCGAGGAGTTTAAGCTTTGGTCGATAGCCGCCAACTATCTCATATTATGACCCGTGGTGCTCAATTCACTTGGTCTAATAGGCGAAGAGGTAATGCCTACGGAGAAAAGGCTTGATAGAGTGGTTTGCAATGACAAATGGTTTAGTTACTGGTCTAGTGTTGCTTGCTGCACTCTCCTTAGAAGTAAATCGGATCATCATCCATTGCTTTTGTCTTTGAGGAAAGAGGACCGATAACTTTTAGGGTTTCTTCTTTTAAATTCATAGATGTGGGATTCACCTCACCGCACTAAGATAATTGAAGAGGTTTGGAATTGGGGTAATAGGATTGTCCTATGTTCATCTTGTCCTGAAAACAAAAATGCTGAAAGAGGGTGATTAAAAAAATTTCGAACACAAGACTCTTTTGGGCAATGAGAACATCAAAGTTACTTCTGCTATGCCTAAAGTAGACAAAGAGTCAAACAAATAATTAATTCTTCAGAATGACCTCCATTTGCTATTTGCGAGCAAGAAAAGCAGGCCCAAACTGAATTTCAAAATGCTTTGCACACCAAGAGATTCAGTCGAAGGAAGAATTCAGATTGGATTATAGCATTCAAGGTGATAGGAACATTGACTCTTCCATAGGATTCACCAAGATTAGGGAATGTCTCAAAGCAAATCTCCACTGTCCGAGAAATGATGATCAAGTTACGCGATGCAAAAGGATATAGAGGATCATGTTAGAACTACTACACCAAGGTGTTCAGATCAAAATCAGTGCAGTGGATAATGGCTTGGTTGACTAGATGTAAACTAGATGGTATCTAAGAAGACAATCTAATGCCAATTATCGTCTTCCCTTGAAGAAGTGAGAAAATGCTGATTCTACTAAAAATGCCAATGGTGTTCCGGGGCCGGATGGATTTGGAGGGGCTTACATCTTTTCAAAATTATTGGGAAATTGAAGTTAACATGATTTTTGCAAACGAGTCATTCAGTTTTTTGAGCAGAGGCTGGTTCTTGCGAACACAATTCAAATCTGTTGGTTCTAATCCCTACACACACAGTGTGATAGAGTGGAGGAGTTTAGGCTTTTTGCCATGGCTAATTTCCAGTTCAAAATCATCACTAAAGTGTTAGCAGACAGGTAGGAAAGGTTGCACCAAAGATGGCTCGAGTAATCAAAAAGGTTTTATACAAAGGTAGATATCTGATCACATTGTCTACCTAGCTGCACGTAGTGTAAATATGCTGATAAAAGGGCTTTTGGTGGTAATTTGGCCTTGAAGATTGATGTCAGAAGGCTTTTGACACCATGAGTAGTCTTTCCTTTTGAAGGTCCTACCATTCTTTTTGGTTTTGATGTCAAGTTCTGCCATCGGGATGAGACATGCAAAGTCACCTAAACTTTAATCGGTGTCAATGGCAAGCCGGGTTGGTTTTCTCCCTTGTAATGGGGAGTTAGGCAGGGTAGATCCATTGTCACCTCTTCATTTTGTATTGCGTATGATGTATTGAAGCGGGGCTATTGCAAGTTGGTTCAAGAGGGTATGTCAAAACAATGGGTGGCCCTAGAGGCTTAAATCCCTCCCTCATATCCTGTATACAGAGATGACATTCTCATCTTTTGGGTAGCTTCAATAAATTTGTCCTGTTAATGTCCCCTCTTTTAAGGAGTATGGAGGGAACTATGTCAAATGATTAACACTCAAAATCCAAGTTCTATGCAGTAATATTACTCAGCGAATGTCTTCATTGCTAATGTTTTAGATTCCCACTTGCAGGTTTTCCTTCACTTATCTTGGGGTGCACGTTAGGTAAGCCAAAGAAATCCTACTAAATCCACCCGCGGACAAGATCAGATCCAAACTAACCTCATGGAAAGGTAGTATGTTGTCAATCGGTGGGCAGAATACAACTAGTCAATCGCGGATTATGGGTATGATGATGATAGCAGTGTTTATTCATGGCCACTCTAGTTTGTTAAAATCCATTGATCAGATCAGAAACTTCATATGGTGCGGCAATACAGTAAATCAAAATCATGTGATAAAGGGCTTGGCACAAAATGTGCAAACCTCAGGCGAGGACTGGATTAGATCCTTTAGATCTATTAACAATGCTTCTATGCTTTCAGGCCGGGAATTCACTTCCTCCCCCGAAAGGCTCTACTCCTTCCTGAGCTTAGGAGTTTTCAGGGAAAACATAGTGATCCAATACTCACATCTCCTCCTCGATCCGGTCCGGAATCAAGCCTCATCTTAATACATTACGAAAACTCCCAGCTGGATGCGAGGTGATGGTTACGATATCAACTTTTGGAATGATATAAGGTTGCTCTAAAACCTTAAACTCCTTGCTAGCTTAAGACCCAACTACAATATTCTGAAAGCAAGGTTAAGGACTTGGTTCAATAACTCACAGAATATACAAAGCATTATTTTACACCACTACCCAGCTATCATAAGAACTCATGCACATCAAGATTCTTCTTTTCCTTGCAAGGATACCGTGTGTGGTGTAGAAGTGAATCTAGATCCCGTACATTGAAGGATCCTACCAGTTTCTCCCACAAAGAACGGAGCTAAACTGTTCTTGAGCCAAGTCTCTTTCGATTAATTCTGTCCCTCCTTCCATATCCCTTCTTGGTTTGGAGAATCTTTTCTACAATAGCATGCCGCACGATGATAATCTTTGGGGCCAATGGCTGCATGGGGTTGTCTCTAGATGCATTTTATGTGGTTGTTGTTATGAAACAACCGCCACCTATTCTTTCATGTGCCTTTCTTGAGAATTTCAGTGGTCCTGGAAAAGCAGACATAGTTAGCTTGACTATTGATACAACCTCAATCTTACTTTTTTTTTCAACTGTGAGCATATTGGAGTCTCAAGTAAAGGATATATTATTGCAAATATCAAGTATCATCTCGGGTAATTTGTACTGGGTGAGAAATAAATCAAAATTTGATGAGAGATGTCCACCCTTGCAAAGTTGCAAAAATATGATCTCAAGTAAGTTCATCTCTGTGCGGAGTAATCTAGGTTAATCGCACAACTTCTGCCATCCTCCCAGAGCTTAGGATTTTGAACCGGTTTAGAGTCATTTGCCATCATACTTGTATGTTCCCAAATCAATGAGTTAGATGGCATCCTCCTCCCTGTTATCGGTCGGTGCAACACGATTGGGGCGCTGTAGGTGCTCCGGTCCTTCACAGGGTAAGTATTTCGTGATCATAGTATCAAAAACTCTTGGCTGCTTTTGCAGCCAACCTTGGTGTCAATACTCGCTTTTACGCGGAGCTAATGGTGGCAATCTTGGCAATTGAAATTGCCCATAAGAAAGGGTGGTCGTTATGGCCGAATGTGACTCTCAAAATGGTCATATCCGCACTTCTCTCCACTAACATGGTTCCTTGGAAACTTAGGAATAGATGGAATAATTGGCATGTCCATTTTAAGGGATATGCTTTTGGGTCCTCCCATATCTTTCGTGAAGGCAACACTTGTGCGTATAAAATTGCTAACCATGGTTTGTTGATTAATGGTTTTTTCTGTGATTTAATCCCTAGTTTCATTAGGGGATGATTTCAAAACAATAGAATAGGCCTCCTAATTTTCGATTTAGGTGATTTAATGGGCTTACATGTGGCCCCCATGCTCTTGTGTATTGTTTGATTTTATTCTTTTCTTTCTTTTTTTAATAAATCGCGTGATGCATATGATCGATAGTTGGCTATGTGCCAACTCATTGGGATGCTAGTCTCATTGTGATGCTTTTACATGCCTCCTTATTTAAAAAAAAAAAAAAAATTTACATCTTACATCGCTCTAAATCTTTTACATCTTTACATCTTTTACATCTTTACAAAATAACGCCAAATCATCAATAACTTCTTTTTATAGAAACTTCAACTCTAATAAATTAATTCAGCATTAAATCTCTTTTTAAATTACGATCTTGTTGTTTTCAAACTTTCCTCTTAAATAATTTCAAAACTTGCCGTTGCTTAGCATTTTCAAAGAAAAATGTTCTTAAAGTCAAACTTTGACATTTTTTTCAAATAATTTTCTTATATAATAATAAGGTCTCTTTTCTATCATTAATTTTCACAAAATCACTTTTTATAATATTTAATTTTTTGTATAAAAATTAGCAAAGCACTAAAAAAAGTTCACAACATGCTCTCACCGTGACTCATAAATTTCTTTTTCCACTAATAAATCATTAAAATAATATTTCTAAAACTCATTATTTTTCCAAAATAATATTTTTTTCCACTATTATATTCAAACATTTCCTATAAAACGTGGAATACAACTTTCACAGCCTTATTAAATCTTTTATCCTGATTCACCTATAGACCACCACTGGCCGTGCCTCTCAAACAACACTACAAACAACATTCAACATCATCATCATAATTATATTACGTCCTCGTGCGTATCATGCATCATAACATCACAATATACTATCCCACAGAATTAAAGCAATCAATCACCTAGATACACGTATAAACAAACAACATCGTAAAACAACATAAACAATTAATCACAAACCACATATAAATCATATAAGCCACACTAAAGCAAATAGCTATAGAGAAAAAATCCTCAGGTAAGCTCCCTACCTCTTGAAGACACAACTAACGCTTTTCAAACAATCTCCGATTTGATCCGCTTCTCCACAACAACCGCTTAATCCTAAGAGCCTTCTTCAAACGAATTGCAACCAAAATAAATCAAATCAAAACCACAACATACTTAGTTCATGACTAATCATGATTAAGTCATAGATTGAATGGTCCTTAATTAACCTAAATTATAGATTAGTGACTAAACAACTAAGTTTCAAACTCAAAACTTCCAACTCTCATATGATACTTAGATTTGGCCTTAACATGGTTTCATGGGACTAGGGTTTTTAATTTCCATTGAAACCAACTTTGGATTTATTAGGCATACATACTAATAGCTTGATTACTAAGATCATTAAATAAAATCTTGATTAAAACTCATCTAGTTCAAGAACTAGGATTTCAGCCTTATGAAATAAATAGGTTAGAGTTGATTGATCTTCTATATACTTGATACAAGAACTATCAAGGTATTTCTGAAGATTGAATCATGAATCAAGACATGAAACAATAAACTATGAACATGATATTGACTCAGGTTCGGCCAAGTCCAGAAATTAGGCAAAGAAATTTCTCATGATATTATGTTTGGTATTTACGAAACAGAGATGATTATAAGATCAGTAATTCGGGTCAGATGCTAAGATTTTTCTTGTAATGAAGAGAATTTTCAAAGTTCAGATCTAGAAACTTAATAGTGATGAGCAACTATGAAATAAACTTTGAATCAAGAAATTGATTGAAGAACATAGACATGATTAGAGAAGAAGAATAGGATTCACCTCTTGGAGATCAAAACATGGGATTTTCAAGAACTTTTTTCACAGATTTGACACTCAAAGACTGTAAGAATCCTTAGGGTTTTTGAACAAAAGGCAATACAAAACTGAAGTGAGAAAGGTGAGGAAAGGTATTTATTTATGTGGGGACGTGCTACTTTTGAGGACCAAGTAGAAAGGAGGTGGCTTTTCAAAGGATTAAAGTGCAAATAACTCATAAAAAATCAATTTTGCAAAGATTCCAAAAGAAGACCCATTGGAAAATTGTCAATAGTTTGACATGATAGCCATGTGCCACATTAAATGTGGTCTCATCTTTACTCATCTTGGCTGATTTTTCGTGAAGACTGTTTGGAAAACCTACAACACTTGAGAACATTTGAGAATATTTGAGAATCTTGGAGAATGTTCAGGAATTGTAATGAATTGTGTGGAAACTTCAAGAATCCACTTCCTGATTCTTCCAAACAAGGCGTGCCCACTCCATCTTGGCCTGCGCATGGGTTGATAAATTTCGGCTTGAATCCATCTTGTGGGGCCCACCAAAAGGCTAGCTTGTTGACATATGCAGTTTATATGGCTTCAAACGGGCTTTATGAAATTTAAGTCACGTGGTAAAGAATTTGGGCTTCATGGACACGTCCACTAACATCTCTTGGAACAGATTTTGGCCCAATCTACTTAGAAAAACATAGAAACTAACTTAGGGAGAAAAGGGTAATTAATACAGAGTGCCTGTGTGACTTGGTTTAAAATTCATAAATTTTCACTTTAACCTTGTGGAACCTTCTAGACATAAAAGTATGATTCAATCTCATGAATACCCCCAAATTTTAAGATAAACCCTCTATCGACTTGAAACTCCAAATCCCCTTTCCGGCTGCCTACATCTGACATTTATTTCTGTCCAGAACGTAAATTATTTTATTTTTTTCTGAAATAATTCTAAAAATACACTCTTTGTAGGAAATAAAATAAAATTTTAAGTCTTTTCATTCACAAATAAAATTAGGTTTTCTCGAGTAGTAAACTTTACCTGCCGGGCGGAAAACACAAAACCGCACCTGCTGCCCTGTTCTTCTAAACCAGGTGTGGTCTCCCCGTAACCTTATGAAAATAAGTATAACAAGGAAATGACATTGGTTTATCCAAAATCATTTTCCAAGTCTCTATAAAAATATAAATTTTTATATATTTATTAATGATATTACAAAGAGCAAATAAAATCGGGTGTTATATTCTTCACAACCAAGCTTTGTTGTGAGAGAAAACAAGAGCAAGAAGAGAATTTTGAGAAAGATGAGAGAAAGTGAGTAAAAGATCAAGCATGCCATGGAAGGATCTAGTAGTACCCGAATTTATGAGCAAGTCATGGCAAGCACGGGCCTTGCACCACTTTGGTCCAAGAAAGCCCAAATCCAAATTGATTATGCAACATGAAATGAACTTAAGACACAAACAACATACAAAGGAAACTTGAGTAATTAAAATGACATCATGAAAATTGAATTCCAGGTCATGAATTTGGGCTCTGAGGCCACAGTCTTCAGGTCAAGATGGAAGAATTTGGCCCACTTCACTTAGTGTATCACGGCAATATTTTAGGACCAAAATGTAATTACAAGAAAGTTTAGGGGGTCAAAATGGAACACCAAAATTTCTAGCCTAACTTTATGCCACATTAAACCTCTCTCACTGATGACTTAGTCCCAAGAGAATATAGTATTTATTCCCACTGAGTCCCGAACTCCCCCGTAATCGCCTCCGGCTGCTTACCCGACTGAGTATAACATCCATAAAACTTATATTATTTTCCTTTTTATGAAATAATTCAAAAAAATACACAATCGTAGGAACTGAAATAAAATCTTAAGTTTTTTTGCTCCACGAATTAAATTAGATCTTCTATCAAGATAAATATCAATGTCCACGAAATTCGCCTAGATTCACCCATTTTTTTCAACCTAAATTTTAATCGCACTTTCACATTCAAGTAGAATTGAGTGGTAAACTACGCTTATTTAAAATAATTTTTCTAAAACTCCAATAAACATATAAACATATTTATATGTATTATCAGTTATTTAAAACAAGAAAAACAGGGTGTTACAATTTCATAGGAACAAGCAGCAAGTTTCTAAGAGCAACTTCTTTGTTCCTCCTTCATTATTAATATCCACTCTCTACAAATATATAATCACCAACTTCCTAGATATTATGTGTATATATCTCTAAAGATCTGAATCCATTTCATGGATGCGCCGCAAAGAGGTCCATTTCTTTGTATTTACCTCGACTTTGTGTTCGCTGTTAAGAAAGTTAAGGAAAATTAATAGAAAGTTCAATTTCATGATGACTATAGATAGAATAACTATGAGTAACTCAACATATTCAAGTATCAATAGAATCAATGAGCAAAAAACAAAACAGACGGGTGGCATTTGCATGAAAAA
>JAUPTC010001149.1:0-28367 GCA_030762895.1 Sophora flavescens
TTGATTTTGGCTAATTTGACAATTCTTTTGAAACCTGAATTATGTAGGTCTCTTCCTTATCTTTCTTGGGACAACAAGATCACCAAAATCAGATATCGTAGCTCTAGTTATGCTCTGGCAGGGAACAGGTGAGGATGAGTGAAAAATCAAAATTAACAATGTTTTGCAATTAAGCCCAATAATGTAAAGCAAAAACAATGATTGTAAAAGTTATCTAATTTTCGTCTCTCTGGTTTGTGGTGTAAATGCTATTTATGCTTATTAATCCTAACTTAACCCTAGACCAAATTAAGAGCCTCCGAATAACCTTTCCACAAAGGTATCATATGCCTTAATTGGGCTTAAGATGAGTAAGTTAGGCCCATTTTAGTGAAGGAACATCATAGACTGCACACTGATCCCGCAGAACTCGGGACATTTCCTGATTTTGGCCTAATTGACAATTCTTGTGAAACCGGAAATTGTAGGTCTCATCCTTATCTTTCTAGGGACAACAAGATCCCAAAATCCCTTTCCCCATTTCTCTTTATTTTCCGTAAGAAAGGCAACTGAGTGAGGAATATTAAAAATAATTATAATTAACAATTATTTGTAATTAACCCTATTAAATACCCAAATACAATAATTAAAATGGTTGTTTTTTTTTTTTTTCCCCTCTTTTGTCTGTCTGTAAATTACTATTTATGCCTATTAATCCTGACCTAACCCTAGTCCAAATTAAGGGCTCTGAATAAGCTTTCCAACAAAGTATCATATGCCTTAATTGGGCTTAAGATGAGTAAGTTGGGCCCATTTAAGTGAAGGAACGTCATGGACCCATATCGATCCGCGCCAGGAACTCGGACCCAATTTAGCCTTTGATTTTGCCTATTTGACAATTCTTTTGACACCTGAAATTGTAGGTCTCTTTCTTATCTTTCTAGGGACAGCAAGATCACCAAAATATGATATCTGTAGTTCTAGTTATGCTCTGCGAAAGGCAATAAGGTCAGGATGAGTGAAAAATCCGAAATTTAACAATGTTTAGCAATTAAGCCCAATTATTCCCTATAGTGTAAAAGCAAAAACAATGATTGTAAAAGTTATCTAATTTCCATCTCTCTCCAGGTTGTGCAGCTGTAAACTGCTATTTATGCTTATTAATCCTGACCTAACCCTAGACCAAATTAAGGGCCTCTGAATAAGCTTTCCAACAAGGTATTATATACCTTAATTGGGCGTAAGATGTGTAAGTTAGGCCCATTTAAGTGAAGGAACATCATGGACTACGCAGTTATCCGTGCTAGAGAAACCGGTACCCAATTTAGCCTTGATTTTGGCCTAATTTGACAATTCTTGGGAAACTTGAAATTGTAGGACTCTTCCTTAACTTTCTAGGGATATCAAGATCACCAAAATCCGATATCTGTAGCTCTAGTTATGCTCTGCGCAAGGCAACAAGGTTAGGATGAGTGAAAAATCCGAAAATTTACAATGTTTAGCAATTAAGACCAATTAAGCCCAATAATGTAAAAGCAAAAACAATGATTGTAAAAGTTGTCTAATTTCCATGTCTCCCCACGGCTTGTGCGGCTGTAAACTGCTATTTATTTATGCCTATTAGACCAAATTAAGGGCCTCTGAATAAGCTTTCCAACAAGGTATCATGTGCCTTAATTGGGCTTAAGATGAGTACGTTAGGCACATTTAAGTGAAGGAACATCATGGACAGAACACTGATCCGCGCCAGAGAACTCGGGACCCAATTTAGCCTTGATTTTGGCCTAATTTGACAATTCTTGTGATACCCGAAATTGTAGGTCTCTTCCTTATCTTTCAAGGGACTGCAAGATCACCACAATCCGATATTTGTAGCTCTAGTTATGCTCTGCACAAGGCAACAAGGTCAGGATGAGTGACAAATCCGAAAATTAAGAATGTTTAGCAATTAAGCCCAATAATGTAAAAGCGAAACAATGATTGTAAAAGTTGTCTAATTTTCGTCTCTCTCTGGCTTGTGGGGCTGTAAACTGCTATTTATGCTTATTAATCCGGACCTAACCCTCAACCAAATTAAGGGCCTCTGAATAAGCATTCAAACAAGGTATCATATGCCTTAATGGGGCTTAAGATGAGTAAGTTAGGCCCATTTAAGTGAAGGAACATAATGGACTGCACACTGATCCGTTCCAGAGAAATCGGGACCCAATTTAGCCTTGATTTTGGCCTAATTTGACAATTCTTGCGTGAAGTTGTAAGTCTCTTCCTTATCTTTCTTGGGACAGCAAGATCACCACCAATCCGATATTTGTAGCTCTAGTTATGCGCAGCGCAACAAGGTCGGGATGAGTGAAAAATCCCGAAAATTAAGAATGTTTAGCAATTAAGCCCAATTATGTAAAAAAAACAATGATTGTAAAAGTTGTCTAATTTTCGTCTCTCTCCGGCTTGTGGGGCACATGTAAGCTCTTTTTATGCTTATGTAGTCCTAACCCTCAACCAAATTAAGGGCCTCTGAATAAGCATTCAAACAAGGTATCATATGCCTTAATGGGGCTTAAGATGAGTAAGTTAGGCCCATTTAAGTGAAGGAACATAATGGACTGCACACTGATCCGTTCCAGAGAAATCGGGACCCAATTTAGCCTTGATTTTGGCCTAATTTGACAATTCTAGTGAAACCTGAAATTGTAGGTCTCTTCCTTATCTTTCTAGGGACAGCAAGATCACCAAAATACGATATCTGTAGCTCTAGTTATGCTATGCGCAAGGCAACAAGGTCAGGATGAGTGAAAAATCCGAAAAATAACAATGTTTAGCAATTAAGCCCAATTAAGCCCAATAATGTGAAAGCAAAAAAAAATGATTGTAAAAGTTGTCTAATTTCCGTCTGTCTCTAGCTTGTGCGGCTGTAAACTGCTATTTATGCTTATTAATCATGACGTAACCCTAGAACAAATTAAGGGCCTCTGAATAGGCTTTCCAACAAGAGATCATATGCCTTAATTGGGCTTACGATGAGTAAGTTAGGCCCATTTAAGTGAAGGAACATCATGGACAGCGCACTGATCCGCGCCAGAGAACTCGGGAGCCAATTTAGCCTTGATTTTGGGCAATTTGACAATTCTTTTGAAACCTGAAATTGTAGGTCTCTTCCTTATCTTTCTTGGGACAACATGATCACCAAAATCCGATATCTGTAGCTCTAGTTATGCTCTGTGCTAGGCTACAAGGTAAGGATGAGTGAAAAATCCGAAAATTAACAATGTTTTGCAATTAAGCCCAATAATGTAAAAGTAAAAACAATGATTGTAAAAGTTGTCTAATTTCCGTCTCTCTCTGGTTTGTGCGGCTGTAAACTGCTATTTATGCTTATTAATCCTAACCTAACCCTATACCAAATTAAGGGCCTCTGAATAACCTTTCCAAAAGGTATTATATGCCTTAATTGGGCTTAAGATGAGTAAGTTAGGTCCATTTTAGTGAAGGAACATCACAGATTGCACACTGATCCGTGCCAGAGAACTCGGGACATTTAGCCTTGATTTTGGCCTAATTTGACAATTCTTGTGATGCCCGAAATTGTAGGTCTCTTTCTTATCTTTCTAGGGACAGCAAGATCACCAAAATCCGATATCTGTAGCTCTAGTTATGCTTAGCGCAAGGCAACAAGGTCAGGATGAGAGAAAAATCCAAAAATTAACAATGTTTAGCAATTAAGCCCAATTAAGCCCAATAATGTAAAAGCAAAAACAATGATTGTAAAAGTTGTCTAATTTTCGTCTCTCTCTGGCTTGTGCGGCTGTAAACTGCTATTTTTGCTTATTAATCCCGACCTAACCCTATACCAAATTAATGGCCTCTGAATAAGCTTTCCAACAAGGTATTATATGCCTTAATTGGGCTTAAGATGAGTAAGTTAGGTCCATTTAAGTGAAGGAACATCATGGTGCACCTATTCCGTGCGGAGAACTCGGGACATTTAGCCTTGATTTTGGCCTAACTTGACAATTCTTGGGAAACCGGAAATTGTAGGACTCTTCCTTATCTTTCTAGGGACAGCAAGATCACCAAAATCCGATATCTGTAGCTCATGTTATGCTCTGCGCAAGGCAACAAGGTCAGGATGAGTGAAAAATCCGAAAATTAACAATGTTTAGCAATTAATCCCAATTAATCCCAAAAATGTAAATGCAAAAACAGTGATTGTAAAAGTTGTCTAATTTCCGTGTCTCTCTGGCTTGTGAGGCTGTAAACTGTTATTTATGCTTATTAATACTGACCTAACCCTAGACCAAATTAAGGGCCTCGGAATAAGCTTTCCAACAAGGTATCATATGCCTTAATTTTGCTTAAGATGAGTAAGTTAGGCCCATTTAAGTGAAGGAACATCATGGACTGCACACTAATCCACGCCAAAGAAGTCAGGACCCAACTTAGCCTTGATTTGGGACTAATTTGACAATTGTAGGTCTCTTCCTTATCTTTCTAAGGACAGCAAGATCACTAAAATCCGATACCTGTTGCCATAGTTATGCTATGCCCAAGGCAACAAGGCCAGGATGAGTGAAAAATCCGAAAAATAACAATGTTTAGCAATTAAGCCCAATTCAACCCAATAATGTAAAAGCAAAAACAATGATTGTAAAAGTTGTCTAATTTCTGTCTCTCTCTGGCTTGTGCGGCTGTAAACTGCTATTTCTGCTTATTAATCCCGACCTAACGCTAGACCAAAATAATGGCATCTGAAAAAGCTTTCCAACAATGTATCGTATACCTTAATTGGGCTTAAGATGAGTAAGTTAGGCCAATTTAAGTGAAGGAACATCATGGACTGCGCACTGATCCGCGCCCGAGAACTCGGGACCCAATTTAGCCTTGATTTTGGCCTAATTTGACAGTTCTTGTGAATCCTGAAATTGTGGGTCTCTTCCTTATCTTTCTGGGGACAACAAGATCACCAAAATCTGGTATCTATAGCTCTAGTTATGCTCTGTGCAAGGCAACAAGTCAGGATGAGTGAAAAATCCAAAAATTAACAATGTTTAGCAATTAAGCCCAATTATATAAATGAAAAAACAATGATTGTAAAAGTTGTCTAATTTCCGTCTCTCTCTGGCTTGTGCGGTTGTTAACTGGTGTTTATGCTTATTAATCATGACATAAACCTATACCAAATTAAGGGCCTCTTAATAAGATTTCCAACATGGTATCATATGCCTTAATTGGGCTTAAGGTGAGTAAGTTAGGCCCATTTATGTGAAGGAACATCATGGACTGTGCACTGATCCGCGCCAGAGAACTTGGGACCCAATTTGGCCTTGATTTTGGCCTAATTTGACAATTTTTGGGACACCTGAAATTGTAGGTCTCTTCCTTATCTTTCTAGGGACGGCAAGATCACCAAAATCCGATATATGCAGTTCTAGTTAAGCCCTTTGCAAGGCAACAAGGTCTGCATGAGTAAACAATCCGAACATTAACAATGTTTAGCAATTAAGCCCGATAATGTAAAAGCAAAAACAATGATTGTAAAAGTTGTCTAATTTTCGTCTCTCTCTGGCTTGTGTGGCTGTAAACTACCATTTATGCTTATTAATGTTGACCTAACCCTAGACCAAATTAAGGGCCTCTGAATAAGCTTTCCAACAAGGTATCATATGGCTTAGTTGGGCTTAAGATGAGTAAGTTTGGCCCATTTAAGTGAAGGAACATCATGAACTGCGCACTGATCCGCGCCAGATAACCCGGGACCCAATTTAGCATTGATTTTGTCCTAATTTGACAATTCTTTTGAAACCTGAAATTGTAGGTCTCTTCCTTATTTTCTAGGGACAACAAGATCAATAACATCCGATATCTGTAGCTCTAGTTATGCTCTGCGCAAGACAACAAGGTCAGGATGAGTGAAAAATCCGAAAATTAACAATGTTTAGCAATTAATCCCAATAATGTAAAAGCAAAAAAAAAAAATGATTGTTAAAGTTGCCAAATTTCCGTCTCTCTCTGGCTTGTGCGGCTGTAAACTGCTATTTGTGCTTATTAATCCTTGACCTAACCTAGACCAAATTAAGGGCCTCTGAATAAGCTTTCCCACAAGGTATTATATCCCTTAATTGGGCTTAAGATGAGTATGTTAGGCCCATTTAAGTGAAGGAACATCATGCACTGCGCACTGATCCGCGCCAGAGAACTCGGGACCCAATTTAGCCTTGATTTTGGCCTAATTTGACAATTCTTGTGAAGCCTGAAATTGTATATCTCTTCCTTATCTTTCTAGGGACAGCAAGATCACCAAAATCCGATATCTGTAGCTATAGTTATGCTCTGCGCAAGGCAACAAGGTCAAGATGAGTGAAAAATCCCAAAATTAACAATGTTCCGCAATTAAGTCCAATTAAGCCCAATAATGTAAAAGCAAAAACAATGATAGTAAAAGTTGTCTAATTTCTGTCTCTCTCTGGCTTGTGCGGCTATATACTGCTATTTATGCTTATTAATCCTGACCTAACCCTAGACCATATTATGGGCCTCTGACGAAGCTTTCCAAAAAGGTATCATATACCTTAACTGGGCTTAAGATGTGTAAGTTAGGCCCATTTAAGTGAAGGAACTTCATGGACTGCGCACTGATCCGCGGCAGAGAACTCGGGACCCAATTTAGCCTTTATTTTGGCCAAATTTGTCAATTCTTGTGAAACTTGAAATTGTAGGTCTCTTTCTTATCTTTATAGGGACAGCAAGATCACCAAAATCCGATATCTGGAGCTCTAGTTATGCTCTGGCAAGGCGAAAAGGTCAGGAAGAGTGAAAAATCCGAAAGTTAACAATGTTTAGCAATTAACGCCAATTAAGCCCAATAATGTAAAAGCAAAAACAATGATTGTAAAATTTGTCTAATTTTCGTCTCTCTCCGTCTTGTGCGGCTGTAAACTGCTATTTATATTTATTAATCATGACCTAACCCTAGACCTAATTAAGGGCCTTTGAATAAGCTTTCCAACAAGGTATCAAACGCCTTAATTGGGCTTAAGATGAGTAAGTTAGGCCCATTTAAGTGAAGGAACATCATGGACTGCACACAGATCCGTGCCAGAGAACTTGAGACCCAATTTAGCCTTGATTTTGGCCTTATTTGATAATTCTTTGAAACATGAAATTGTAGGTCTCTTCCTTATCTTTCTAGGGACATCAAGATCACCAAAATCCATTATTTGTAGCTCTAGTTATGCTCTGCGCAAGGCAACAAGTTCAAGATGAGTGAAAAATCCGAAAATTAACAATGTTTAGCAATTAAGCCCAATTAAGGCCAATAACGTAAAAGCAAAAACAATGATTGCAAAAGTTGTCTCATTTCCGTCTCTATCTGGTTTGTGCGGCTACAAACTGCTATTTATGCTTATTAATATGACCTAACGCTAGACCAAATTCAGGGCCTCTGAATAAGCTTTCCAACAAGGTATCATATGCCTTAATTGGGCTTAAGATGAGTAAGTTAGGCCCATTTAAGTGAAGGAACATCATGGACTGCACACTGATCCGAGCCAGAGAACTCGGCACCCAATTTAGCCTTGATTTTGGCCTAATTTGACAATTCTTGTGAACTTGAAATTGTAGGTCTCTTTCTTATCTTTCTAGGGACAGCAAGATCACCAAAATCCGATATTTGTACCTCTAGTTATGCTGTGCGCAAGGCGAAAAGGTCAGGATGAGTGAAAAATCCGAAAGTTAACAATGTTTAGCAATTAACGTCAATTAAGCCCAATAATGTAAAAGCAAAAACAATGATTGTAAAATTTGTCTCATTTCCGTCTCTCTCTGTATTGTGCGGCTGTAAATTGCTATTTATAATTATTAATCACGACCTATCCCTGCACCAAATTAAGGGCCTCTGAATAAGCTTTCCAACAAGGTATCATATGCCTAAATTGGGCTTAAGATGAGTAAGTTGGGCCCATTTAAGTGAAGGAACATCATGGACTACGAAAAGATCCGCGCCAGAGAACTCGGGACACAATTTAGCCTTGATTTTGGCCTAATTTGACAATTCTTTTGAAACCTGAAATTGTAGTACTCTTCCTTATCTTTCTAGGGACAGCAAGATCACCAAAATCCGATATATGTAGCTCGATATTGCTTCTAGCAAGGCAACAAGGTCAGGATGAGTGAAAAATCCGAAAGTTAACAATGTTTTGTAATTAAGCCCAATAATGTAAAAGTAAAAACAATGATTGTAAAAGTTGTCTAATTTTCGTCTCTCTCTGGCTTGTGCGACTGTAAACTGCTATTCATGCTTACTAATCACGACCTAACCCTAGACCAAATTAACGGCCTCCGAATAACCTTTCCGACAAGGTATCATATGCCATAATTGGGCTTAAGATGAGTAAGTTTGGCACATTTAAGTGAAGGAACATCATGGACTGCGCACTGATCCGCGCCAGAGAACTCGGGAACCAATTTAGCCTTGATTTTGGCCTAATTTGACAATTCTTGTGAAGCCTTTAATTGTAGGTCTCTTCCTTATCTTTCTAGGGACAGCAAGATCACCAAAATCCGAAATCTGTAGCTATAGTTATGCTCTGTGCAAGGTAACAAGGTCAGGACGATTGAAAAATCCGAAAATTAACAATGTTTAGCAATTAAACCCAATTAAGCCCAAAAATGTAAAAGCAAAAACAATGATTGTAAAATTTGTCTAATTTCCGTCTCTTTATGGCTTGTGCACCTGTAAACTACAATTTATACTTATTATTCCTAACCTAACCCTAGACCAAATTAAGGGCCTCTGAATAAGCGTTCCAACAAGGTATCATATGCCATAATTCGGCTTAAGATGAGTAAGTTAGGCCCATTTAAGTGAAGGAACATCATGGACTGCGTACTGATCCGAGCCCGAGAACTCGGGACCCAAATTATCCTTGATTTTGGCCTAATTTGACAATTCTTGTGAAACCTGAAATTGTAGGTCTCTTCGTTATCTTTCTAGGGACGGCAAGATCACCCAAATCCGATATCTGTAGCTCTAGTTATGCTCTGCGTAAGGCAACAAGGTCAGGATGAGTGAAAAATCCGAAAATTAACAATGTTTAGCACTTAAGCCCAATAATGTAAAAGCAAAAACAACGATTGTAAAAGTTGTCTAATTTCTGTCTCTCTCTGGCTTGTGCGACTGTAAACTGGTATTTATGCTTATTAATCCTGACATAACCCAGAACAAATTAAGGGCCTCTGAATAAGCTTTCCAACAAGGTATCATATGCCTTAAGTGGGCTTAAGATGAGTATGTTAGGCCCATTTAAGTGAAGGAACATCATGCACTGCACACTGATCCGCACCAGAGAACTCGGGACCCAATTTAGCCTTGATTTTGGTCTAATTTGACAATTCTTTTGAAACCTAAAATTGTAGGTCTCTTCTTTATCTTTCTAGGGACAGCAAGATAACCAAAATCCGATATATGTAGCTCTAGTTACGCTCTGCGCAAGGTAATAAGGTCAGGATGAGTGAAAAATAAGAAAATTAACAATGTTTAGAAATTAACCCCAATTAAGCCCAATAATGTAAAAGCAAAAACAATGATTGCAAAAAGTTGTCTAATTTCCGTCTCTCTCTGGCTTGTGCGGCTGTAAACTGCTACTTATGCTTATTAATGCTAACCTAACCCAAGACAAAATTAAGGGCCTCTGAATAAGCTTTCCAACAAGGTATCATATGCCTTAATTGTGCTTAAGATGAGTAAGTTAGGCCCATTTAAGTGAAGGAACATCATGGACTGCACACTGATCCGCGGCAGAGAACTCGGGACCCAATTTATCCTTGATTTTGTCCTAATGTGACAATTCTTGTAAAAATTGAAATTGTAGGTCTCTTTCTTGTCTTTCTAGGGACTGCAAGATCACCAAAATCCGATATTTATAGCTCTAGTTATGCACTGCGCAAGGAAACAAGGTAAGGATGAGTGAAAAATGCAAAAATTAACAATATTTAGCAATTAAGCCCAATAGTGTAAAAGCAAAAACAATGATTGTAAAAGTTGTCTAATTACCGTCTCTCTCTGGCTTGTGCGGCTATAAACTGCTATTTATGCTTATTAATCCTGACCTAACCCTAGACCAAATTAAGGGCCTCTGAATAAGCTTTCCAACAAGGCATCATATGCCTTAATTGGGCTTAAGATGAGTAAGTTTGGCCCATTTAAGTGAAGCAACATCATGGGCTGCGCAGCGATCCGTGCCAGAGAACTCGGGACCCATTTTGGCCTTGATTTTGGCTTAATTTGACAATTCCTATGAAACCTGAAATTCTAGGTCTCTTCCTTATCTTTCTAGGGATACCAAGATCACCAAAATCCGATATCTGAGCTCTTGTATTGCTCTACACACAAGGCAACAAGGTCGGGATGGGTGAAAAATTCGAAAGTTGACAATGTTTAGCAATTAAGCCCAATAATGTAAAAGTAAAAACAATGATTGTTAAAATTTGTCTAATTTCCGTCTCTCTCACCTTGTGCGGCTGTAAACTTCTATTTATGCTTATTAATCCTGACCTAACCCTAGACCAAATTAAGGGCCTCCGAATAAGCTTTCCAACAAGGTATCATATACCCTAACTGGCCTTAAGATGAGCAAGTTAGGCCCATTTTAAGTGAAGGAGCATCATGGATTGCGAACTAATCACCTTGAGAGAACTCGGGACCCAATTTAGCCTTGATTTTGGCCTAATTTGACAATTCTTTTTAAACCTCGAAATAGTAGGTCTCTTCCTTATCTTTTTAGGGACAACATAAGATCACCAAAATCCGATATATGTAGCTCTAGTTATGCTCTGCGCAAGGCAACAAGGTCGAGGATGAGTGAAAAATCCGAAAATTAACAACGTTTAGCAATTAAGCCCAATAATGTAAAAGCAAATGATTGTAAAAGGTATCTAATTTCCGTCTCTCTCTGGCTGTGGCTGTAAACAACTATTTTTGCTTGTTAATCTGACCTAACCCTAGACCAAATTAAAGGCCCACGAATAAGCTTTCCAAAAAGGTATCATATGCCTTAGTTGGTCTTAAGATGAAATCGATTAGGCCCAATTAGGTGAAGGAACATCGTGGACTGCGCATTGATTCGCGCCGGAGAACTCGGGACCCAATTTAGCCTTGATTTTGGCTTAATTTGACAATTCTTGTGAAACCCGAAATTGTTGGTCTCTTCCTTTTCTTTCCCTAGGGACAACAAGATCACCCAAATCCGATATCTGTAGCTCTAGTTATGCTCTGCATAAGGCAACAAGGTCGGGGATGAGTGAAAAATCCGAAAATTAACAATGTTTAGCAATTAAGCCCAATAATGTAAAAGCGGAAAACAATGATGGTAAAAGTTGTATAATTTTCGTCTCTCTCTCACTCATGCGGCTGTAAACAGCTATTTATGCTTATCTTACCTAACCCTAGACCAAATTAACGGGCCTCTGAATAAGCTTCCCAACAAGGTATCATATGCCTTAATTGGGCTTAAGATGAGTAAGTTAGGCCCATTTAATTGAAGGAACATCATGGTACGCATCAGTCCCGTAGAGAACTCGGGACCCAATTTATCCTTGTTTTTGGCCTACTTTGACAATTCTTATGAAACCAGAAATTGTAGGTCTCTTCCCTTATCTTTCTAGGGACGGCAAGATCACCAAAATCCGATATATGTAGCTCTAGTTATGTTGTGCAGGCAACGAGGTCGAGGATGAGTGGAATATACGAAAATTAAAAATGTTTAGCTATTAAGACCAATTAAGCCCAATAATGTAAAAGCAAAAACAATGATTGTTAAAAGTTGTCTAATTTTTCTCTCTCTTGCTTGTGCGGCTGTAAACTACTATTTATGCCTATTAATCCTGACCTAACCCTAGACCAAATTAAGGGCCTTTGAATAAGCTTTCCAACAAGGTATGATATGCCATAATTGGGCTTAAGATGATAAGTTAGGCCCATTTAAGTGAAGGAACATCATGGACTGCGTACTATCCGCACCGAGAGAACTCCGGGACCCGATTTTAGCCTTGATTTTGGCTAATTTGACAATTCTTGTGAAACCTGAAATTGTAGGTCTCTTCCTTATCTTTCTAGGGACAACA
Organism: Sophora flavescens; assembly: GCA_030762895.1. Classification (NCBI taxonomy): domain Eukaryota; kingdom Viridiplantae; phylum Streptophyta; class Magnoliopsida; order Fabales; family Fabaceae; genus Sophora; species Sophora flavescens. Next base: position 12,097 of record JAUPTC010001149.1, read on the forward strand.
AGATCACAAAAATCCGATCTCGTAGCTCTAGTTATGCATCGCATGGCAACAAGGTCGGGATGAGTGAAAAATCCAAAAATTAACAATGTTTAGCAATTAAGCCCAATAATGTAAAAGCAAAAACCATGATTGTAAAAGTGATCTAATTTCCGTCTCTCTGCAAGCTTGCGTGTATGCTGCTATTTATGCTTATTAATCTGACCTAACCTAGACCAAATTAAGGGCCTCACGAATAAGCTTTCCAACAAGGTATCATATGCCTTAATTGGGCTTAAGATGAGTAAGTTAGGCCCATTTAAGTGAAGGAACATCATGGGCTGCTGCGATCCGTGCCAGAGAACTGAGACCCAATTTAGCCTTGATTTTTGACCTAATTTGACAATTCTTGTGAAACATGAAATTGTAGGTCTCTTCCTTATCTTTCTAGGGACAACAAGATCCCCAACATCCGTCTCTAACTCTTGTATGCTCTCACAAGGCAACAAAGGTCGAGGATGAGTGAAAAATCGAAAATTAACAATGTTTAGCAATTAAGCCCAATAATGTAAAAGCAAAAACAATGATTGTTAAAAGTTGTCTAACCCTTTCGGCATGGCCCTGGCACGGCCCCCCCGTCGAAGCGGGATGAGCAAGCCATTTATGTATTAATCATGGGCACCTAACCCTAGACCAAATTAAGGACCTGAACTGAAAAAGCTTTCTCAGACGAGGTATGATATGCCATAATTGGGCTTAAGATGAGTAAGTTAGGCCCAATTTAAATGTGAAAGGAACATCATGGTACGTAAGAGGAGAACAGACCAAAAAGGCAGAGGGAAGCGGACCGCATCGAGACAGGGACCCATCGATTTTGGCTTAATTTGACAATTCTTGTGAATCCGCGAAATTGTGGGTCTTTTCCTTATCTTCTAGGGACCATCAAGATCACCAAATCCGATATCTGTAGCTCTAGTTACGCTCGGGTGGGAACGAAGAACAAGGTAGAATAGTGAAAGTAGCGAAGGGAGCAGAAAACCGAAGCACCAAACCGGCCAGCCGTGGCGCAGCAGGCGGGAAGGGAACAAAAAGCAAAAGAGTGAAAGGAATAACACACCTGTTTAACCAATTAAGCCCAATAATGTAAAAGCAAAAACAATGATTACAAAGAGTTGCCCAATTTATCGTCTCTCCACATCTGGCTTGTGCGGCTGTAAACTGCTATTTATGCTTATTAATCCTGACCCTAACCTAGACCAAATTAAGGGCCTACACAATAAGCTTTCCAACAATGTATCAAATGCCTTAATTGGGCTTAAGATGAGTAGTTTAGGCCCATTTAAGTTAAGGCAACATCATGGACTGCTATGATCCGCGCTGGAGAACTCGGGACCCAATTTAGCCTTGATTTTGACCCAATTTGACAATTCTTGTGAAACATGATATTGTAGGTCTCTTCCTTATCTTTCTAGGAACAACAAGATCACCAAAATCCGATATCTGTAGCTCTAGTTATGCTATGCACAAGGCAACAAGGTCGGGATGAGTGAAAATCCGAAAATTAACAATGTTTAGCAATTAAGCCCAATTAAGCCCCGATAATGAAAAAGCAAAAACAATGATTGTTAAATTTGTCTAATTTCCGTCTCTCTTGCTTGGGTGGTGTAAACTGCTATTTATGCTTATTAATCCAGACCTAACCTAGACCAAATTAAGGCCCTAGGAATAAGCTTTCCAACAAGGTATCATATGCCTTAGTTGGGCTTAAGATGAGTAAGTTAGGCCCATTTAATTGAAGGAACATCATGGATTGCACACTGATCCGCACTAGAACCTAGGGACCCAATTAAGCCCTTCGATTTTGGCCTAATTTGACAATTCTTGTGAATCCTGAAATTGTAGGTCTCTTCCTTATCCTCCTAGGGACATGACAAGATCACCAAAATCCGATATCCTGTAGCTCTAGTTACGCTCATGCAAGGCAACAAAGTCGGGATGAGTGAATAATCCGAAAATTAACAATGTTTAGCTATTAAGCCCAATTAAGCCCAATAATGTAAAGCAAAAACAATGATTGTAAAAGTTGTCTAATTTTCGTCTCTCTACTGGCTTGTGCGGCTGTAAACTTCTATTTTTGTATTAAATCTGACCTAACCCTAGACCAAATTAAGGGCCTCTTAATAAGCTTTCCAACAAGGTATCATATGCCCTTAATTGGGCTTTAGATGAGTAAGTTAGGCCCATTTAAGTGAAGGAACATCATGGGTAGCGCCATGATCCAGGTACGAGAACTCGGGACCCAATTTAGCCTTGATTTTGGCCTAATTAGACAATCCTTGTGAAACTCGAAAATCGTGGGTCTCTTCCTTATCTTTCTAGGGACATCATGATCACCAAATCCGATATCTGTACCTCTAGTTAAATGCTCCGCACAAGGCAACAAGGTCGGGATGAGTGAAAAATCGAAAATTAACAATGTTTAGTAATTAAGCCCAATTAAGCCTAATAATGTAAAAAGCAAAAACAATGATTGTTAAAAGTTGTCTAATTTCCGTATATCTCTTGCTTGGGTGGCTGTAAACTGCTATTTATTCCTATTAATCCTGACCTAACCCTAGACCAAATTAAGGGCCTTTGAATAAGCTTTCCAACAAGGTATCATATGCCTTAATTGGGCTTAAGATGAGTAAGTTAGGCCCATTTAAGTGAAGGAACATCATGGGCGCGTCTATCCATGCTAGAGAACTGGGACCCAATTTTGCTTTGATTTTGGCCTAATTTGACAATACTTGTGAAACATGAAATTGTAGGTCTCTTCCTTATCTTTCTAGGGACGACAAGATCACCAAAATCCCGATATCTGTAGCTCTAGTTATGCATGTGCAAGGCAAAAGGTCGGGATGAGTGAATAATCCAAAAATTAACAATGTTTTGCAATTAAGCCCAATTAAGCCCAATAATGTAAAAGCAAAAACAATGATTGTAAAAGTGTTCTAATTTCCTCTCTCTCTAGCTTTGCAGCTGTTAACTTCTATTTATGATTATTACTCCTGACCTAACCCTAGACCAAATTAAGGGCCTCTGAATAAGCTTTCCAACAAGGTATCATATGCCTTAATTGGGCTTAAGATGAGTAAGTTTGGCCCATTTAACTGAAGGAACATCATGGGCTGCGCCTTTGACCGTGCCGAGAGAACTGGGACCCATTTTAGCCTTGATTTTGGCTAATTTGACAATTCTTGTGAAACCTGAAATTGTAGGTCTCTTCCTTATCTTTCTAGGGACATCAAGATCACCAAAATCCGATATCTGTAGCTCTAGTTATGCTGCACAAGGCAACAAGGTCGGGATGAGTGAAAAATTCGAAAATTGACAATGTTTAGCAATTAAGCCCAATAATGTAAAAGTAAAAACAATGATTGTTAAAGTTGTCTAATTTCCGTCTCTCTCTGGCTTGTGGCTGTAAACTTCTATTTATGCTTATTAATCCTGACCTAACCCTAGACCAAATTAAGGGCCTGCGAATAAGCTTTCCAACAAGGTATCATATGCCTTAATCGGGCTTAAGATGAGCAAGTTAGGCCCATTTAAGTGAAGGAACATCATGGATTGCGTCCTAATCCACGCTGGAGAACTAGGACCCAATTTTGCCTTGATTTTGGCCTAATTTGACAATTCTTTTAAACACTGAAATAGTAGGTCTCTTCCCTTATCTTTCTAGGGACAATAAGATCACCAAAATCCGATATCTGTAGCTCTAGTTATGCTATGCCTAAGGCAACAAGGTCGGGATGAGTGAAAAATCCGAAAATTAACAACGTTTAGCAATTAAGCCCAATAATGTAAAAGCAAAAATGATTGTAAAAGTTATCTAATTTCCGTCTCTCTAGCTTGTCACGGTTTAAGCGCTATTTATGCTTATTAATCATGACCTAACACTAGACCAAATAAATTGCCTCAGAATAATCTTTACAAAAAGGAATCATATGCCTTAATTGGGCTTAAGATAGTCAGTTAGGCCCAATTTAGAGTGAAGGAACATCATGGGCTGCGCATTGATTCGTGCCGAGAGAACTTCGGGACCCATTTTGCCTTGATTTTGGCTTAATTTGACAATTCTGTGAAACCCCGAAATTGTTGGTCTCTTCCTTTTCTTTCTAGGGACAACAAGATCACCAAATTCGATATACTGTAGCTCTAGTATTGCTCTACACTAGGCAACAAGGTCGGGATGAGTGAAAAATCCGAAAATTAACAATGTTTAGCAATTAAGCCCAATAATGTAAAAGCGGAAAACAATGATTGTTAAAGTTGTATAATTTTCATCTCTCTCTAGCTTATGCGGCTGTAATCTGACTATTTATGCTTATCTTACTGACCTAACCTAGACCAAATTAACGGCCTCCGAATAAGCTTCCCAACAAGGTATCATATGCCTTAATTGGGCTTAAGATGAGTAAGTTAGGCCCATTTAATTGAAGGAACATCATGGATTGCGCACTAATCAGTGCCAGAAGCTTCGGGACCCAATTTATCCTTGTTTTTGGCCTACTTTGACAATTCTTATTAAACCTGAAATAGTAGGTCTCTTCCTTATCTTTCTAGGGACAAGCAAGATCACCAAAATCCGATCTACGTAGCTCTGGTTATGCTGTGCGCAAAGCGACAAGGTCGGGATGAGTGGAATATCCGAAAATTAAAAATGTTTAGATATTAAGACCAATTAAGCCCAATAATGTAAAAGCAAAAACAATGATTGTAAAAGTTGTCTAATTTTCGTATATCTCTTGCTTGTGCGGCTGTAAACTGCTATTTATTCCTATTAATCCAGACCTAACCCTAGACCAAATTAAGGGCCTTTCGAATAAGCTTTCCAACAAGGTATCATATGCCTTAATTGGGCTTAAGATAGTAAGTTAGGCCCATTTAAGTGAAGGAATATCATGGCTGCGTGCTTATCCCTTGAGAGAACTCGGGACCCAATTTTGCTTTGATTTTGGCCTAATTTGACAATTCTTGTGACACATGAAATTGTAGGTCTCTTCCTTATCTTTCTAGGGACAACAAGATCACCCAAAATCAGATATCCGTAGCTCTAGTTATGCTCTGCGCAAGGCAACAAAGGTCGGGGATGAGTGAAAAATCCAAAAATTAACAATGTTGTGCAATTAAGCCACTATTAAGCCCAATAATGTAAAAGCAAAAACATTGATTGTAAAAGTGTTCTAATTTCCGTCTCTCTCTAGCTTATACGGCTGTGTGACCTATTTATGCTTATCTTACCTAACCCTAGACCAAATTAAGGGCCTCTGAATAAGCTTCCCAACAAGGTATCATATGCCTTAATTGGGCTTAAGATGAGTAAGTTTGGCCCATTTAAGTGAAGGAACATCATGGGCTGCAGCAGTCCGTCCAGAGAGAACTGGGACCCAATTTATCCTTGATTTTGGCTTAATTTGACAATTCTTGTGAAACACAATTGTAGGTCTCTTCCTTATCTTTCTAGGGACAGCAAGATCACCAAAATCCGATATCGTAGCTCTTGTATTGCTCCACACAAGGCAACAAGGTCGGGGATGAGTGAAAAATTCGAAAATTGACAATGTATTAGCAATTAAGCCCAATAATGTAAAAGCTAAAAACAATGATTGTTAAAGTTGTCAAATTTCCGTTCTCTCTGGCTTGTGCGGCTGTAAACTTCTATTTATGCCTATTAATCCTGACCTAACCCTAGACCAAATTAAGGGCCTCCGAATAAGCTTTCCAACAAGGTATCATATCGTTAAGTGGGCTTAAGATGAGCAAGTTAGGCCCATTTAAGTGAAGGAGCATCATGGATTTGCGTACCCATGCGGAGAGAACTTCGGGACCCAATTTTAGCCTTGATTTTGGCCTAATTTGACAATTCTTTTAAACCCGAAATAGTAGGTCTCTTCCTTATCTTTCTAGGGACAACAAGATCACCAAAATCCGATATCCGTAGCTCTAGTTATGCTCTGCGCAAGGCAACAAGGTCGGGGATGAGTGAAAAATCCAAAAATTAACAACGTTTAGCAATTAAGCCCAATAAGATAATTAAAGCAAAAACATGATTGTAAAAGTTATCTAATTTCCATCTCTCTCTAGCTTGTACGGCTGTAAACTGCTATTTATGCTTATTAATCATGACCTAACCCTAGACCAAATTAAAGGCCTCCGAATAAGCTTTCCAACAAGGTATCATATGCCTTAATTGGGCTTAAGATAGTAAGTTTGGCCCATTTAGGTGAAGGAACATCATGGGCTGCGCATTGATTCACGAGAGAACTTGGGACCCAATTTGCCTTGATTTTGGCTTAATTTGACAATTCTGTGAAACCTGAAATTGTAGGTCTCTTCCTTATCTTTCTAGGGATAACAAGATCACCAAAATCCGATATCGTAGCTCTTGTTCTGCTCTGCGTAAGGCAACAAGGTCGGGATGAGTGAAAAATCCAAAATAAAATGTTTAGCAATTAAGCCCAATAATGTAAAAGCGAAAAACAATGATTGTTAAAGTTGTCTAATTTTCGTCTCTCTCTCGCTTGTGCGGTTGTAAACTTTATTTATGCTAATTACTTGCCCTAACCCTAGACCAAATTAAGGCCTCTGAATAAGCTTTCCAACAAGGTATCATATGCCTTAGGGCTTAAGATGAGTAAGTTAGGCCCATTTAAGTGAAGGAACATCATGGACAGCCACTAATCCGCCAGATAAGGACCACATTTAGCCTTGATTTTGGCCTAATTTGACAATTCTTTTAAACCTGAAATAGTAGGTCTCTTCCTTATCTTTCTAGGGACACAAGATCACCCAAAATCCGATATCCGTAGCTCTAGTTATCTTGCGCAAGGCAACAAGGTCGGGATGAGTGAAAAATCCGAAAATTAACAACGTTTAGCAATTAAGCCCAATAATGTAAAAAAAAACAATGATTGTAAAAGTTATCTAATTTCCGCTCTCTCTGGCCTGTGCGGCTGTATACTGCTATTTATGCTTATTAATCTGACCTAACCAGACCAAATTAAAGGGCCTCTGAATAAGCTTTCCAACAAGGAATCATATACCTTAATTGGGCTTAAGATGAGTAAGTTAGGCCCATTTAAGTGAAGGAACATCATGGACCGCACTTGATCCACGCGGAGAACTCGGGCCCCAATTTAGCCTTGATTTTGGCCTAATTTGACAATTCTTGTGAAACCTGAAATTGTAGGTCTCTTCCTAATCCTTCTAAGGACAACAAGATCACCAAAATCCGATATCTGTAGCTCTAGTTATGCTCTGCGCAAGGCAGCAAGGTCAGGATGAGTGAAAAATCCGAAAATTAACAATGTTTAGCAATAAAGCCAATTAAGCCCAATAATGTAAAAGCAAAAATAAAGATTGTAAAAGTTGTCTAATTTCCGTCTCTCTCTAGCTTATGCGGCTGTAAGCTTCTATTTATGCTTATTAATCCTGACCTAACCCTTCACCAAATTAAGGGCCTCTGAATAAGATTTCCAACAAGGTATCATATGCCTTAATTGGGCTTAAGATGAGTAAGTTAGGCCCATTTAAGTGAAGGAACATCATGGGCTGCACACCGATCAACGCAAGAGAACTCGGGACCCAATTTCCTTGATTTTGGCCTACTTTGACAATTCATATGAACCGAAATTGTAGGTCTCTTCCTTATCTTTCTAGGGACAACAAGATCACCAAAATCCGATATCCGTAGCTCTAGTATGCTCAGTCGCAAGGCAACAAGGTGGGATGAGTGAAAAATCCGAAAATTAAAAATGTTTAGCAATTAAGCCCAATAATGTAAAAGCAAAAACAACGATTGAAAGTTGCTAATTTTCGTATATCTCTTGCTTGTGCGGCTGTAAACTGCTATTTATTCCTATTAATCCGACCTAACCCTAGACCAAATTAAGGGCCTTTGAATAAGCTTTCCAACAAGGTATCATATGCCTTAATTGGGCTTAAGATGAGTAAGTTAGGCCCATTTAAGTGAAGGAACATCATGGATCGCACTTGATCCGCCAAAGAACTCGGGACCCAATTTTGCTTTGATTTTGGCCTAATTTGACAATACTTGTGAAACATGAAATTGTAGGTCTCTTCCTTATCTTTCTAGGGACAACAAGATCACCAAAATCCGATAACGTAGCTCTAGTTATGCATGCAAGGCAACAAGGTCGGGATGAGTGAAAAATCCAAAAATTAACAATGTTGAGCAATTAAGCCCTATTAAGCCCAATAATGTAAAAGCAAAAACAATGATTGTAAAAGTGTTCTAATTTCCATCTCTCTCTAGCTTTACGGCTGTAAACTGCTATTTACGCTTATTAATCCTGACCTAACCCTAGACCAAATTAAGGGCCTCGAATAAGATTTCCAACAAGGTATCATATGCCTTAATTGGGCTTAAGATGAGTAAGTTTGGCCCATTTAAGTGAAGGAACATCATGGCGCGGAACTTATCCGTGCCAGAGAACTCGGGCCCATTTTGGCCTTGATTTTGGCTTAATTTGACAATTCTTGTGAAACCTGAAATTGTAGGTCTCTTCCTTATCTTTCTAGGGACAGCAAGATCACCAAAATCCGATATTTGTAGCTCTAGTTATGCTCTGCGCAAGGAATCAAGGTCAGGATGAGTGAAAAATCCGAAAATTAACAATGTTTAGCAATTAAGCCCAATAATGTAAAAGCAAAAACAATGCTTGTGAAAGTTGTCTAATTTCAGTCTCTCTGTGGCTTGTGCGGCAGTAAACTTCTATTTATGCTTATTAATCCTGACCTAACCCAAGACCAAATTAAGGGCATCTGAATAAGCTTTCCAACAAGGTATCATATGCCTTAACTGGGCTTAAGATTAGTAAGATAGGCCCATTTAAGTGAAGGAGCATCATGGATTGCGCACTAATCCACGGCAGAGAACTCGGGACCCAATTTAGCCTTGATTTGGCCTAATTTGACAATTCTTTTGAAACCTGAAATTGTAGGTCTCTTCCTTATCTTTCTAGGAACATCAAGATCACCAAAATCCGATATCTGTAGCTGTAGTAATGTTCTGCGCAAGGCAACAAGTGCAGGATGAGTGAAAAATCCGAAAATTAACAATGTTTAACAATTAAGCCCAATAATGTAAAAGCAAAACAATGATTGTAAAAGTTATCTAATTTCCGTCTCTCTCGGCTTATGCGGCTGTAAACTGCTATTTATGCTTATTAATCCTGACCTAACCCTAGACCAAATTAAAGGCCTTTGAATAAGCTTTCCAAAAAGGAATCATATGCCTTAATTGGTCTTAAGATGAGTAAGTTAGGCCCATTTAGGTGAAGGAACATCGTGGGTCGCGCATTGATCCGCGCAGAGAACTCGGGACCAAATTTAGCCTTGATTTTGGCTTAATTTGACAATTCTTGTGAAACCCGAAATTGTTGGTCTCTTCCTTTTCTTTCTAGGGACAACAAGATCACCAAAATCCGATATCACGTAGCTCTAGTTATGCTCTGCGTAAGGCAACAAGGTCGGGATGAGTGAAAAATCCGAAAATTAACAATGTTTAGCAATTAAGCCCCAATAATGTAAAAGCAAAAACAATGATTGTAAAAGTTGTATAATTTTCGTCTCTCTCTAGCTTATGCGGCTGTAAACATCTATTTATGCTTATGTTACCCTAACCCTAGACCAAATTAATGGCCTCTGAATAAGCTTCCCAACAAGGTATCATATGCCTTAATTGGGCTTTAGATGAGTAAGTTAGGCCCATTTAATTGAAGGAACATCATGGATCGCCTGTGATCCGTGCAGAGAACTCGGGACCCAATTTATCCTTGATTTTGGCCTACTTTGACAATTCTTATGAAACCTGAAATTGTAGGTCTCTTCCTTATCTTTCTAGGGACGTGCAAGATCACCAAAATCCGATATCCGTAGCTCTAGTTATCTTGTGCGCAAGGCAACGAGGTCGGGATGAGTGGAATATACGAAAATTAAAAATGTTTAGCTATTAAGACCAATTAAGCCCAATAATGTAAAAGCAAAAACAATGATTGTTAAAGTTGTGTAATTTCAGTCCCTCGTGGATTGTGCGGCTATAAACTACTATTTATGCTCTTATTAATCCTGACCTAACCCTAGACCAAATTAAGGGCCTATGAATAAGCTTTCCAACAAGGTATGATATGCCATAATTGGGCTTAAGATGAGTAAGTTAGGCCTATTTAAGTGAAGGAACATCATGGACTGCGTAATCGATCCACGCCGAAGAACACGGGACCCAATTTTGCCTTGATTTTGGCCTAATTTGACAATTCTTGTGAAACATGAAATTATAGGTCTCTTCCATATCTTTGTAGGGACAACAAGATCTACCAAAATCCGTTATCCTGTAGCTCTAGTTATGCATGCGCAAGGCAACAAGGTCGGGATGAGTGAAAAATCCAAAAATTAACAATGTTTAGCAATTAAGACCAATAGTGAAAAAGTAAAAACAATGATTGTAAAAGTTGTCTAATTTCCATTCTCTCTAGGCTTGTGCGGTTGTAACCTGCTATTTATGCTTACTAATACATGATCTAACCCTAGACCAAATTAAGGGCCTCTGAATAAGCTTTCCAACAAGGTATCATATGCCTTAATTGAGCTTAAGATGAGTAAGTTAGGACCATTTAAGTGAAGGAACATCATGGACTGCAAACTAATCCATGCCAGAGAACTCGGCACCCAATTTAGCCTTGATTTTGGCCTAATTTGCAATTCTTGTGAAACCTAAAATTGTAGGTCTCTTCCTTATCTTTCTAGAGGCAGCAAGATCACCAAAATCCGATATTTGTAGCTCTTGTTATGCTCTGTACAAGGCAACAAGGTCAAGATGAGTGAAAAATCCGAAAATTAACAATGTTTAGCCACTAAGAAGAATAATGTAAAAGCAAAAACAATGATTGTAAAAGTTGTCTAATTTCCGTCTCTTTCTGGCTCGTGCGGCTGTCAACTGCTATTTATGCTAATTAATCCTGACCAAACCCTAGACCAAATTAAGGGCCTCTGAATAAGCTTTCCAACAAGGTATCATATGCCTTAATAGTGCTTAATATGAGTCAGTTAGGCCCATTTAAGTGAAGCAACATCATGGATTGCGACTAATCGCGATCCGGGAGAACTCGAGACCCAATTTAGCCTTGATTTTGGACTAATTTGACAATTCTTTTTAAACATGAAATTGTAGGTCTCTTCCTTATCTTTCTAGGAAAAGAAAGATCACCAACATCAGATATTTGTAGCTCTAGTTATGCTCTGCGCAAGGCAACAAGGTCAGGATGAGCGAAAAATCCGAAAATTAACAATGTTTAGCAATTAAGCCCACTAATGTAAAAGCAAAAACAATGATTGTAAAAGTTGTCTAATTTCCGTCTCTCTGTGGATTGTGCGGTTGTAAACTCGCTATTTATGCTTACTAATCCTGACCTAACCCTAGACCAAATTAAAGGCCTATGAATAAGCTTTCCAACAAGGAATGATATGCCTTAATTGGGCTTAAGATGAGTAAGTTAGGCCCAATTAAGTGAAGGAACATCATGGACTGCGTAATGATCCGCATCGGAGAACACGGGACCCAATTTAGCCTTGATTTTGGCCTAATTTGACAATTCTTGTGAATCCCGAAATTGTAGGTCTTTTCCTTATCTTCCTAGGGACAGCAAGATCACCAAAATCCGATATCTGTAGCTCTAGTTATGCTCTGCGCAAGGCAACAAGGTCAGGATGAGTGAAAAATCCGAAAATTAACAATGTTTAACAATTAAGCCCAATAATGTAAAAGCAAAAACAATGATTGTAAAAGTTGTCTAATTTCCGTCTCTCTCTGGCTTGTGCGGCTGTAAACTGCTATTTATGCGTATTAATCCCGACCTAACCCTAGACCAAATTAAACGGCCTCTCGAATAAGCTTTCCCAACAAGGTATCAAATGCCTTAATTGGGCTTAAGATGAGTAATTTAGGCCCATTTAATTTAAGGAACATCATGGACTGCATGCAGTCCAGGCTAGAGAACTTCGGGACCCAATTTATCCTTGATTTTGGCCTAATTTGACAATTCTTATGAAACATGAAATTGTAGGTCTCTTCCTTATCTTTCTAGGGACAGCAACATCACCAAAATCCGATATCCGTAGCTCTAGTTATGCTGTCTGCAAGGCAACAAGGTCGGGATGAGAGGAAAATCGAAAATTAACAATGTTTAGCAATTAAGACCAATCAAGCCCAATAATGAAAAAGCAAAAACAATGATTGTTAAAGTTGTCTAATTTCCGTCTCTCTTTTGTTTTGGGGTGTAATCAATTATTTTTTTTTTTTTTTCCAGACAACCCCCTCGACAAAAAAAAGGGGTATGAATAAGCTTTCCAACAAGGTATGATATGCCATAATTGGGCTTAAGATGAGTAAGTTAGGCCCATTTAATTGAAGGAACATCATGGACTGCGTAATGATCCGCACTAGAGAACTCGGGACCCAATTTAGCCTTGATTTTCGCCTAATTTGACAATTCTTGTGATACCCGAAATTGTAGGTCTCTTCCATATCTTTCTAGGGACAACAAGATCACCAAAATCCGATATCCGTAGCTCTAGTTATGCTATGCGCAAGGCAACAAGGTCGGGATGAGTGAAAAATCCGAAAATTAACAATGTTTAGCCAATTAAGCCCAATAGTGAAAAAGCAAAAACAATGATTGTAAAAGTTGTCTAATTTCCGTCTCTCTCTGGCTTGTGCGGTTGTAACCTGCTATTTATGCTTACTAATACTGATCTAACCATAGACCAAATTAAGGGCCTCTGAATAAGCTTTCCAACAAGGTATGATATGCCTTATCTTGGCTTAAGATGAGTAAGTTAGGCCCATTTAAGTGAAGGAACATCATGGACTTCGAACCGATCTTCGCCCGAGAACTCAAGGACCTAATTTAGCCTTGATTTTGGCCTAATTTGACAAATCTTGTGAAACCTGAAATTGTAGGTCTCTTCCTTATCTTTCTACAGGGAACCAAAGATCACCAAAATCCGATATTTGTAGCTCTTGTTATGCTCTCGTGCATGGCAACAAGGTCAAGATGAGTGAAAAATCCGAAAATTAACAATGTTTAGAAATTAAGCCCAATAATGTAAAAGCAAAAACAAGTATTGTAAAAGTTGTCTAATTTCCGTCTCTCTCTGGATTGTGCGGTTGTAAACTGCTATTTATGCTTATTAATCCTGAAATAACCCTAGACCAAATTAAGGGCCTCTAAATAAGCTTTCCAACAAGATATCATATGCCATAATTGGGCTTAAGATGAGTACGTTAGGCCCATTTAAGTGAAGGAACATCATGGATCGCGAGATGATCCGCATCGGAGAACACGAGACCCAATTAAGCCCTGATTTTGGCCTAATTTGACAATTCTTGTGAACACATGAAATTGTAGGTCTTTTCCTTATCTTCCTAGGGACATCAAGATCAACAACATCCGATATCTGTAGCTCTTGTTATGCTCTGCGCAAGGCAACAAGGTCAGGATGAGTGAAAAATCCGAAAATTAACAATGTTTAGCAATTAAGCCCAATAATGTAAAAGCAAAAACAATGATTGTTAAAGTTGTCTAATTTCCGTCCCTCTGTGGATTGTGCGGTTGTAAACTGCTATTTATGCTTATTAATCCTGACCTAACCCTAGACCAAATTAAGGACCTATGAATAAGCTTTCCAACAAGGTATCTATATGCCATAATTGGGCTTAAGATGAGTAATTTAGGCCCATTTAAGTGAAGGAACATCATGGACTGCGTAATGATCCACATCAGAGAACACGGGACCCAATTAAGCCTTGATTTTGGCCTAATTTGACAATTCTTGTGAATCCCGAAATTATAGGTCTCTTCCTTATCTTCCTAGGGACATCAAGATCACCAAAATCCGATATCCGTAGCTCTAGTTACGCTCGCACAAGGCAACAAGGTCGGGATGAGTGAAAAATCCGAAAATTAACAATGTTTAAGCCCAATTAAGGCCAATAACGAAAAAGCAAAAACAATGATTGTAAAATTTGTCTAAATTCCGTCTCTCTCCGGCTTGGGTGGCTGTAAACTGCTATTTATGCTTATTAATCCTGACCTAACCCTAGACCAAATTAAGGGCCTCTGAATAAGCTTTCCAACAAGGTATCATATGCCCTAATTGGGCTTAAGATGAGTAATTTAGGCCCATTTAAGTTAAGGAACATCATGGACTGATCCAGCAGAGAACTCGAGACCCAAAACCTTGTTTTTGGCCTACTTTGACAATTCTTATGAAACCTGAAATTGTAGGTCTCTTCCTTATCCTTCTAGGGACAAAGCAAGATCACCAAAATCCGATATCTGTAGCTCTAGTTATGCTCGTGCAAGGCAAAGAGGTCGGGATGAGTGGAATAATCCGAAAATTAAAAATGTTTAGCTATTAAGACCTATTAAGCCCTATAATGTAAAAGGAAAATCTATTATTGTTAAAGTTGTGTAATTTTCGTCTCTCTGTGGATTGTGCTGTTATAAAGTGTTATTTATACTTATTAATCCTGACCTAACCCTAGACCAAATTAAGGGCCTCTGAATAAGCTTTCCAACAAGGTATCATATGCCTTATCTTGGCTTAAGATGAGTAAGTTAGGCCTATTTAAGTGAAGGAACATCATGGATCGCGTAATGATCCAGGCCGAGAGAACTCAAGGACCCAATTTAGCCTTGATTTTCGCCTAATTTGACAAATCTTGTGATACCTGAAATTGTAGGTCTCTTCCATATCTTTGTAGGGACAACAAGATCACCAAAATCCGATATATGTAGCTCTAGTTATGCTATGCACAAGGCAAAAAGGTCGGGATGAGTGAATAATCCGAAAATTAACAATGTTTAGCAATTAAGCCCAATTAAGCAAAATGTAAAATCAAAATCATTGATTGTCAAAGTTGTCTTAGTTTCGTCTCTCTCTGGTTTGTGAGGTTGTAAACTGCTATTTATGCTTATTAATACTGATCTAACCATAGACCAAATTAAGGGCCTCCGAATAAGCTTTCCAACAAGGTATCATATGCCTTATCTTGGCTTAAGATGAGTAGGTTAGGCCCATTTAAGTGAAGGAACATCATGGATCGCGAGACCGATCCAGGCCCGAGAACTCAAGGAGCTAATTTAGCCTTGATTTTGGCCTAATTTGACAAATCTTGTGAAACCTGAAATTGTAGGTCTCTTCCTTATCTTTCTAGGGAACCAAAGATCACCAAAATCCGATATTTGTAGCTCTAGTTATGCTCTGTGCAAGGCAAATAGGTCATGATGAGTGAATAATCCGAAAATTAACAATGTTTAGCTATTAAGCCCAATTAAGCCCAATAATGTAAAAGCAAAAACAATGATTGTAAAAGTTGTCTAATTTTCGTCTCTCTCTGGCTTGTGCGGCTGTAAACTACTATTTATGATTATTAATGCTGACCTAACCATAGACCAAATTAAGGGCCTCTGAATAAGCTTTCCAACAAGGTATCATATGCCTTATCTTGGCTTAAGATGAGTAAGTTAGGCCCATTTAAGTGAAGGAACATCATGGATCATGAATCGATCCGCGAGAGAACTCAAGGACATAATTTAGCCTTGATTTTGGCCTAATTTGACAAATCTTGTGAAACCTGAAATTGTAGGTCTCTTCCTTATCTTTCTAGGGACAGCAAGATCACCAACATCCGATATCTGTAGCTCTTGTTATGCTCTGCGCAAGGCAACAAGGTCAGGATGAGTGAAAAATCCGAAAATTAACAATGTTTAGCAATTAAGCCCAATAATGTAAAAGCAAAAACAATGATTGTTAAAGTTGTCTAATTTCCGTCCCTCTGTGGATTGTGCGGTTGTAAACAGCTATTTATGCTTATTAATCCTGACCTAACCCTAGACCAAATTAAGGACCTATGAATAACCTTTCCAACAAGGTATGATATGCCATAATTGGGCTTAAGATGAGTAAGTTAGGCCCATTTAAGTGAAGGAACATCATGGACTGCGTAATGATCCGCATCAGAGAACACGGGACCCAATTACGCCCTGATTTTGGCCTAATTTGACAATTCTTGTGAATCCTGAAATTGTAGATCTTTTCCTTATCTTCCTAGGGACATCAAGATCACCAAAATCCGATATATGTAGCTCTAGTTACGCTCTGCACAAGGAAACAAGGTCAGGATGAGTGAAAAATCCGAAAATTAACAATGTTTAACAATTAAGCCCAAT
>JAUPTC010001150.1:0-28365 GCA_030762895.1 Sophora flavescens
TGATGAACAGTTCATACTTTCTAACAAGTATGGCAATCTTTACTCTTTGACCTTTGTTGTTCCTTCATGTGTGATAGCTAAGGTGTCCCATATTTCTTTTGCAGAGTCACAGGCACATACCTTCTTAAACTCCTCCGGACTGAGATCACAAATGATGTTGTATCTGGCTTTGTGGTTCAGCTCCCATTTTGATTTTTCTGCAGCAGTCCACTGAGTTTTTAGTTTGTCAGTGTTATCATCATTCTTGGGAATGAATGGACCATCTGTGATGACATCCCAAAGATCAGAGTTTGTGGATAGAATAAACCATTGAAATCTATCCTTCCAGTAGTTGTAGTTTTCTCCATTGAAGTAATGAGGTATGGTTAGGGAAGCTCCTTCAGTCTGATGACTTCCACTTGAACTAGCTCCAGCCGTCATGTCTATTCTTTAGGACCTTTTACCTCTACACTGTTAGATGCTCAACCCAGAGGCTGAGCTCTGATACCAACTGAAATAGACAACTATAAACACGAGAAGGGGGGTTGAATTGTGTTTATCAGAATTTAAGCTAAGCTGAAATCTTTTCGCAAACAGAAAGCTAGATTTGGACGAGTGGAAGAATACAGGATGGATGGATGACTTTTTCAAATACACCACTGATAGACGCAAGAAAAACTAAAGCAATTAAAGAGTTTATGAAAGAGAGATTAACACAGTGATTTATCCTGGTTCACTCTTCAAATCAAAGAGCTACGTCCAGTCCTTGGCAGCACCAAGATTTATCCACTATAACTGATAAGGTTATAGACTCAAGTATTATTTGCACACCTAGCCTCTTCAGGCTCAAGACAAGTATTATTTTCACACCTAGCCTCTTCAGGCTCAAGACAAGTATTTTTTTCACACCTAGCCTCTTCAGGCTCACTTAGGTTTGTTTGAGAGATTGGGTTTGTAAACATACAACTTTTCACAAGCAGATCTTTCACTAACACTCAGAGAGTGGTTTAAATGTGAAGTCTAGGAAAGTCTGCGTAATAACTTCAAATGTTTGAAGAATACAGAATGAAAAAAACAAAAGAATTAATGAGCAGAGAAATGGCGTTTTAATGCAGTGTGTATTCTCTATCTCTTCATCTTCAATGACATCTGAATTTATAGTCTTCAAACATTTAGGATCCGTTAGAGACATTCTCTTAGATGTTAGCTTCAAGTAGAACTTCATTAAATGCAATAGAGTCGTTCTGAGCACCTATTAATGCAATAGAGTCGTTCTGAGCAGCCATTAATGCAATAGGAACATTGATTGTACTCTAACATGTATGATCATGGCTTTAAGCATTGAGATACAGCCATGTTAGAGTTGGACAGAGAGCTTTTAGCACTTTGCTGAGCACACTCCCCTTTTTGTGGAATAATGCATGTTGGACGCATTCTTTTAGATTATCCAAGGTTGCTTGAGAGAGTAGTCTTCTTTTCTTGATAATCGTGAAACTGAGTAGGGGAGAAGACTTCAAGCTTCTTTCTGGCTTTTGAAAAAACGATTCTGATAATCCTTAGAGAATTCGCGTTCACGTCTATCTAGTCATTTGAGTTTTCATTCAAGCTAGTAGATGAGCTCTATATTAAGGACTCAGCAAGTCCAAAGACTAGTGGACGAGCACTTCTGTCACCTTTAGTGGACGAGAGTCTATGTCACCTTTAGTGGACGAGAGCCTTTGTTACTTTAGTGGACGAGAGCCTCTGTTACTTTACTGGACGAGAGTCTCAGTTAGTCTGGTGGACGAGAGTCTCAGTTACTCTAGTGGACGAGAGTCTTAGTTACTCTAGTGGACGAGAGCCTCAGTTACTCTAGTGGATGAGAGCCTCAGTTACTCTAGTGGATGAGAGTCTTTTGCCACGTCATTGGACGAGCCATTCTGATACCTTAGTGGACGCACTATTATGATACTTTGATAGACGTGCTATTCTGATACTTTGATGGACGCGCTCCAAGTGATACTTTTAGTGGACGCGACCTTCTAATACTTTTAGTAGACGCGACCTTCTGATACTTTAGTAGATGCGGCCTTCTGATACTTTAGTGGACGCGGCCTTCTGATACTTTTAGTAGACGCGGCCTTCTGATACTTTAGTGGACGTGGCCTTCTGATATTTTTAGTAGACGCGACCTTCTGATACTTTTAGTGGACGCGGGTTTCTTTCTCTTGCGTTTTGGACGTGTGCTTCAAACACTACAGTGCTGGACGTTTGTTTAAAAACATTTGTGTGTTGGACGTGAGTTTTTATCTTCAAACAGTGTTGGACAAATGATTCTCTGATTTAATCTGCACACTCGATAGATAGGTTAGCAACCAATATGAAGGTTAATTAAATCATTAACCAATGTTTAGTTCTCATCAAAACTTAGGGAAATGCACATCAGACATTTTAGAGACTTAACAAATATGAATGGAATGTACTTCCTATGGGAATGAAGCAGTCACCAGGAATTTTTCAATGAAGAATGGATTCAATACTAAAAGAATTCAAGGACTTTTGTCTTATATATATTGATGATATCTTGGTGTTTACCAATAAAGATTTAGAGGATCATTTTAACAAAGTTGAATTAGTACTAAATAAATGCTTAGAGCATGGAGTAGTTTTAAGCAAGAAAAAAGCAATATATATTTCCAGTGAAGCTTTTTCCTACCAAATTAAAAGACAAAAAGGAATTACAAAGATTTTTTAGATTACTAACATATATTTCCAGTGAAGCTTTTATCAAGGATCTTGCAGCAGAAAGGAAAGTACTTCAACAAAAATTAAATAAAGATGCCCTCTGGTCTTGGACCGAGGAAGACGAAGCAATTATTGAAAAAATGAAATTAATATGCCAAGATCTTCTTAAGCTATATCATCCATCGGATGATGATCTAATTATTATAGAAACAGATGCATCTAATGATTGTTGGGGAGGAGTCATGAAATAAAGTCCGCAGGGCAAAAGAAAGAATTACTATGTCGATATGCATCTGGAACTTTTTCAGATAACGAAATTAATTATCCAACACATGAAAAAAGGAACTCTAGCACTAATCCGAATGTTAGAAAAACATCGGATCTATGTACTAGATAAAGAATTTATTGTTCGGACTGATTCAACCTATGTTTCAGGTTTCAAAAATCTTAATCACAAAGGAACCTATAAGCAAGGGAAATTAATCTGATGACAAATGAAATTATCTGAATACAATTATTCAATCTCTCATATTAAGGGAGAAAAGAATGTTCTTGCAGATATTTTATCCAGAGAATGGAGCGAGGCACGGCAAAATTATTAAAGCAGCAGTACCGGCCAGCTCAAAAAAGCACTTGAAGAACAGAAGCTAAAGGAATTAGACTTAATTAAATCAGATTCAAAAGTATTGGAACTCCAAATGCAAGCAGAGGGGCTTTTGGAAAAAAATAATCTCAAATGAGATTAAAGAAGTAGCACGAAGATAAACAAATAAATGGTACGTTGTCTTTACGGACCAATGCGAGGAATCTATGATGATTGATACAAAGCACCCTCATTGTCAAGGAATATCGGGAGTTCATCATCAAGCATTTCCAACCAAAGAAGCAAAAAAAAAGATCTAAAGATTTCTCAAGAAAATGAAAAGGCAAGAAAAGGAAAAGAAGTCCAAGAAGTAGGTAAAGAGATTTATCTCGGACCAAGGACTTACTCGGAAACAAGCACAAATAACAAAAACAGAAACAAAAAGAATTCAATGAAGATTCTAGGGAGAATTCCATCCTCCTTAGACAATTATCCAATAATTACTAGAAAAGACCATGAATTACTAGTTCAATTTTTCGAAGAAAACTTTTATGAACACCTCGGAAGACTAATTAACTGGAACGAAAAAGAAAAAATCAACTTTGTTTTTATATGGTTGATAGAAATGTCCATGGACTTAAGAAAATAATTACTCCTGAGCAACCCCAGCTCTAGCATTCAATATGTTCCAATTTGGACTAATTGAGTGTATTTATCCAAGCAAGAATCTCGATGAGATTAATCTGTTCCCACATTACTTCAAGGAAGCAGTTCAACTATACAAGAAGAAGGTAGCCAGAGAAAGAGCAATTTATTTAAAGTTCTACTCAACATACCCATACTTCCAAACATAACAACCAGCCAAACATTTCACCTTCATATGCATAAGCAACAATTTTGGCTAGCCAATTGGCAAGTTATACGGACAGTGGAAAGCAATAGGACAAAATTCCTTTGTCAAAACCAATTACAAGAGTCCAAATACTTTGTTTCTTAGCAAAACACTCGGTAAAGTAATGAAATAAAAAGACTTAAGCATCGACAAACTTTGAATTCACATTCTATGCATTGGAAGGACCACAAATGAATTATAGACCAGCTGTCCTAAGCAAGCTATGCACACTAATTAAAAAAGCGGGAATCATGAATGCGAAAGATGCACAAAAAGACAGATAATGACGAAAAGCACCATCAAGCACCAGGAACAGGACAGAGACACAAATGAAGCAATAATTGAAGAATGATGTAAGCACTTACATCATCAAACATAATTATTGAACAACGACGTAAGCACTGACGTCATCAGACGAATTATTAAGACCGGATGCAATTATTTGAGGTCATTCTTGTAAATTATATTTGTGTGAATAGGCTATAAATAAGTCCTCTTATCCTGAGACAAAACCAGAATTCAGAACCAGTTTCCAATTCTCACTTGTGTGCAACCACTCTCTAAGAGTAATGTGCTAAACCTTTGTGGTATAGCTCGGATAGTTGAGTGTCCATCCACCCCCCCTTATGTAAAATACCAATTATTTCTTCAAATTATTCCAACAATTACTCTGATACCAAGCAAACTCAAAAGAAGCAATCAACGGAAGCAGCAGTAGGTAGAAGCAAATAATTTCAAAAAATCAAAGATCATGTATGAATACTAAGTTTCTCTTCTCAAACTAGGTTTATTTTATACAAAATAATGTCTGAAATAGACCAGGTCGAAACTAATGAAATATAACACTTACAAATTACTGAAGAAGATGGAAATTGTGAAGGAAGAATCTTAATTAATCCAAAATTATTTATGAAAATCCAGAAAGAAGATCTAGATCTAGTAGAAACAGCAAATATGATAGGAAAGAAAGAAAAATTGATAAATATATTAAAGAAATTCAGTAAAAAAGAAAACATAATATATTATGGCAAAATAATGAATGAATCACTCATAGATATATCTGAAACTCAGGGAAATACAAGTATTCAGTTAATAAGTAAAGAAAAAATTTTAGAACTAAAAAGAAATCTAAAGAGCCAAGAACATAGAAAGAAATTAGGATATATCCATATAGGACCAATACAAGCTCTAATTAAAGCAACCTTTCAAGAAGGAATAAATTCACCAATTGAATTAATTTTAAAAGAAAATCGAATAAATGATCCAAAGGATAAAATACTAGGTGTTATAGAGGGAAATTTAGCCTATGTAAAACTAAAGTTTGAAATCAGACCAAATATAGGAATTCCATTAAACACTCAAAGACTAAACCAATCATTAACTCTTGAACACAAATTTTTAAGAGAAACTCAAATGAAACCAGGAGATAAAATATTTTCAATTACATATTGTGTAAACTATACATTAATCATCTCACATCATAGTATTACCTTTAGAAATGATGATAAAATAGACATTCCGAGATTATTGAACATATAGGAAAAATATATTATCCAAAGAAAAATGAAATAACAGAATTAGACACTTTTATAAGCAGACCGAGAATCCTTAAAATAGAATCAATTCCAAGACCAATTAGTCTCCCAGAACAAAAAAGATCTAATGAAGAAAACGATAACATAAAATTATCTAATCAAGTAAAAGAACTTACCCTATTTGTAAAAAATAAAATATAAACAAAAGAGAAAGATTAAAACAATTTATGAAAGAGTTTTACCAAAGAAAAGATAAAATAGATATAAAATATGAAGAATTAAAACAAAGAGAAGAAATAAAACAATTCATGGAAGAATTTTACCTAAGGAAAGATAGAGCCCAAATAGATATTGGAGACTTTACTAGAGCTCTAGGTTACTATCTAGAAAGAGATCCAGAAAATAGAAATATAAAATTAATTGAAAAACATCTAATAAGAAAATAAAAGGAACTAATTGATTTAGAAAACAAAGAAAGAAAAATAAATATACAATATAGAAAAGAAATGAAAAATATAATAGAATGTATAAAGAATTTAGATCTTGAGGCTTCAAGTTCCTCTTCTAATCACTTCAGATTTGAAGCACCACCTTTTGAAGATAGTGAATAAAAGAAAATGGACTTAGATGAACAAACATATAAAGAAATAATAAGTGTATTACAATTTAACCTTCCAGTAGATTGTAAGCAAATTATAATAAAAAAAATAAAAGAACTATTTTGGCAAGAAGAATACTATTTACACTGGCTAGATATTGATATTGAATTTGAATATTTAGAAGAAATGGAATTAATTGAAGAACAAAGATATTCACGATGATGAATATCTGATATTGAATAATGGATAAAGAAATATTAAGTATATTAGCTATAAAATTACCAAAAGATTGTAAACAAATAATAATTAATAAGTTAAAGCATCAACACTGGCATGAAGAACTTTATCTAAAACAAATACAATGAAGAGTACAGTTAGTTTTTGTAAAGAAGAACGAAAACATATAATTAAGGAATTAATGGAAATAGATGGATCAATAGATGAATTTATGTATAAATTATTCAGTGAAGCAAATCATGCATGAATATTACCCTAAAAATAGAACAAAAGCTAAAATTAATGAAATAAAAAGGAAATTAATAGGGTGGTACCTTATTTGGTATCAGAGCTAAATAAGTGAATGGATCAACAAAATATAAAAAAATTTATACACAAATTAAGTATACTAGACCTAACTAATCAAAATAATCTAAGAAGTTTAATACAAAAATCAAAAGCTGAAGTTATAGATGCATGTGAAAAACATATGAATTATCATTGTGAATATTGTGATTGTAAAGAATACGACAGAGAAATAGAATTAATACGTGTAATAATAAATAAACTCGAATCATGGATAGAGTAATATTCTATAAAAAATAAACAAATAAAAAAACTATTAAAATAATAATGGGTAAAATTTATCCTAAAATTATGATGGATACCGTGACACTCACCCAAATTAAATTGTACGGTCCAGTAAACCAAAATAAAAAATATAAAAAATAAAATAAATTGTGCGGTCCAGGGTCATTGTATAAATTAGAATATTCAGTTTTGCTAAATTGACACAGAAAAGGGGGAATGACATCTGATGCACCATATATAGCATTGATACAGATCTGATCACGACTTGTAGCACTTTTTTTTTTTTAAATTTAATTTTTTTTTTGTAAATAAATTTTTTGATTAAGTATGTGTCAATATCTGGTGAACGAGGTATAAATATCTGGTAAATTCACCACATATTTGAAGGCATTCACCAGATAATCTAAGGCATCCACAACCCAATTTTAGTATAGGCATTCACCACATATTCGAAGGCATTCACCAAATAAGTGAACTACGTTCACCAGATAATCTAAGGCATCCAAAACTTGGTTTTAGTATGGGCATTCACCACATATTCGAAGGTATTCACCAGATAATTGAACTACGTTCACCAGATAATCTAAGACATCCAAAACTTGGTTTTAGTATGGGCATTCACCATATATTTGAAGGCATTCACCAGATAATTGAACTACGTTCACCGGATAATCTAAGGCATCCAAAACTTGGTTTTAGTATGGGCATTCACCACATATTTGAAGGCATTCACCAGATATTTGTATCTCGTTCACCAGATATTGATACATACTCAATCAAAAAATTTATTTACAAAAAAAATTTAAATTTGAAAAAAAAAGAAAAGTGCTACAGTGCAGCTACAGTACCACACTGTGCGGCACTGTTCATACGGTATACCATATGTTGTCCCCTTCTCTTCTCTGTGTCAATTTAGCATTTTTGTTACTCAAATGTCTGACATTTTGAAAGCATACAATAGCAAAACTCCACGACGTTACATGCCAAATCACAACTTCAACGCAGATCTATATCAATTAAAAAGTGATTGAAAGAGTCAAAAAAGAGAGAAGATGAATAAAGATGTGATATAATTTTCTATACATTTCAGGTAGTCGACGGAAGCAATAACGAGAAGGCCTGATTGGTACTATTGAAAGGTATTAATAACATGGGTTGAAATTCGTTAAGCAATATCTCGAGTTTAAATTTTATAGATAGAAAAAAATATGGTTTGAATAGAATACCTCACTAAGGCCATCTAAAGGGAGGTGCTTAAACTCGTGACCTGTGCTTGTTTTTTTCAACCAATGGAATGGGTGTTTAACAAGCACCTAAAAATTGAGAGGTGCTTCCACAAGCACTCGGTGCTGCTTGTGGATTTTCTTTGACTTTTATTTTTTAATTTTATTTTATGATGAAATGTAAGGATGTGAGGTGATTTGTGGGTTCATTTAAGAATTTTTTAAAAGTTGTTGGGTTGAGAGATAAGATCTTAAATTATAAAAAGTAAAAATGGGTGATGTGTAATGATGAGATCCATTTAAGAACTTTAAAGTGAGGTGTTGGGATGTGGATGCTCTAAAGATGGTCAATTAAATTTCCGACTGAGATTAATTGTCAGTGAAACTGGTAAATACCTTACACATGTGTCCTGGTAAAACAAAAGGTATTACATGTATTGGGCTGGGAGAGACTTCATGGATTACGTTTTGGAGGACGGACTACCAAATTTCACTTTGAGATGTATAAGGAAAGCCCATTAGATTTTGGCATTTTGCTTTGAAAATGACACCCAGCTGGCAATGGCCCACGGTACTGTTCATATTATTTGGGCCTCTTCATCTTAGCTATTCTTATCAAACTGACCCACCCAGAGAACAAGGCTAATTCTAAAGGAGGGCCGAAATCTTTGGTGCCCAATTCTAAGTTGGCAAAACATGTCAGAATTACGGATTAACATACTCTTTGGTTTTTTATCTTTGATAGACTATTCCCATAAGTAAATGTGAGACTCATTCCCTGCCGAGGATGATGATTAAGTAAAAGTATCTTAAAAGTAGCGACTCCAGGAAAATTACACTTACTCCAACCAACCACATTTTAGTGGATTTACATACTTCATAAGAAAAAAGTACAATGCATCTTAGACAATATGAATAAATTGTGAAATGGATAGTTAATAAAAGAAAGAAATAACAGATTAATTTTGTTAAAAAATAAGTAAACATATAATAAACTAAAAACTTTTCAATCTCACTTACGGGTTGTCTAAAGATTATCATTCATACATTAAAAAAACCTATATCACTAGATGACGGCTCAGCTCATTGCCTTGGTGACATGATATATCTTTTTTTTTTTTCAACAGAGTAAATATTTGTATTATATAAAAAGATGCAAGAAATCTTAAACAATTACGTCCTAATGTTTCACTAAAAGCAACCCACCCCATTTCTTCTTATTTTGGAACATGTCAGTTGAAATTAAGGTGGAAGCATAAAATAGACTTATGGATACATTGGTAAAAGGGATAACTATATAGATTGCAACAGACCCCTCCATCAATTTCTGAACCAGGTTGTATTCTCTCCCCGCTATCTTAGTCTTCTCAAAGTTCCACCTCTCGTGGCTCCAAAAAACAAGGATCTTTATTCGTTATCTTCTCTCAATAGTTTTCATTGAATTTGTTGCTCCCATTTTTCATTCTCTATTGTCCCCTCCCCTCTCTTTCATTCACATTTCGAAGGGCGCTTCTTCCTCATTGCTGGCAAAATGGTATATGGTTTTCTCTCTTTGTCTCTTCTTTTGCATATTGCATTGGAAGCTAATTAGTTATGTAATAGTTGTTGCTGTTTTGTGAATTATCTTGATGACCAACCACTCTATTCTTCTCTTGAATGCCAATATCTTTCTTATTGAAATATATATTATCACCAATTACATGTTCTCTTGAACTTATTAGATGCTAAACTAAAAGTTCTATCATATATATTAGAAGTTCGTGATATGATCATATATAGGAGGAGAATGAACCATCATTCGGTGATGTTCATCCCCTATAACAATTACCAAAAGATGATACCGATTTACTTTCTACGTCTATTAATATCCTTTAATTACATATCCAGACCTATCACGTCAATCTATGAAGTTTACGTGACTTAGGCCATCTCCGATAGATGTGCTTATGTTACTTTTACTTATCAAGCACCATTTTTGTTAACAAGCAACCATTGAGTAAGCACCCGATTTTGTGAGGTGCTTATATAAGCCTTAAATTGAAAAGGTGGGGAGATGGTGGGCCCTATTATGGCTTAGTAAATAAATTCTTAATGAAATATAAGGATGTGGGATTACTGGTTTGTAGACATGGGTGGTGGTGGTGGGATGGGGATGGGGTTGGGGATGCTACTATATGCTAAAAATAAAAAATGGATACATAAATGAGGAATGATAATTATATAAAATTTGAATTCTCACCCTAGTCTTTAAAGAATACCAAAAAGTAACTCAAAATGTGTTTATTTATTTATTTTTATCCTTGTGATATGTGATGAAGGATTAATAACAATCATTATAATGGAAATAACAAATTATTAAGTCTAGTCACTGATATATAATTTCATAACAAAAAATATGAGGCAGGCAAATGCAGCGTCCGGAATGGCAGTGCACGATGACTGCAAACTGAAGTTCCAGGAACTTAAAGCAAAGAGAACCCACCGTTTCATTGTATTCAAATTGAACAACAACAAGTTGTGGTCGAGAAAGTAGGGGAATCCACGGAAAGCTATGACGATTTCCAGGCCAGTTTGCCAGCTGATGAGATGTCGTTATGCCGTCTATGATTTTGATTTCATAACTGAAGAGAATTGCCAAAAAAGCAAGATCTTCTTCATTGCATGGTACTACTAAATTGCACTTGGTTAAATAATATATTTAGCTTCATTATATTCTTGCATCTCCAGATAATAAAAGTCAAAAAAGAAATCACTTTTGTTAGCAACACTCTCTTCCCAACATACTATGTCGTGTTAGTTAAAATTCATGTGAGCCCTACTATTTTGGAAATCAGACTCACTAATTCACGTGGGTCTCACCTAAATTCCGTATAACCCACATAAATTTCAACCAATAAAAAAGAGTGTTGGAAAGAGAGTGTTAAAAAGTGCATAGCTAGCATTTCTCATCAATATATTAGTGCAAAATTATAACATCTTAAGAATATTAGGACAATCTGAATAAGTTGTTTAATACAGTGTTAATGGCATGATATACCGGGTGCAGGTCACCAGATACTTCAAAGGTGAGGATGAAGATGGTTTATGCAAGTTCCAAGGATAGATTCAAGAGGGAACTAGAAGGCATTCAATTCGAACTGCAAGCAACTGATCCAAGTGAGATGAGCTTGGACATTGTGAAAGCGAGAGCCTTCTAAGTCCCTCTATGCTAGCTATATTTTGCTATCTCAGCTCTCCTTCACGGTTATAAAATTAATTCCCAACTGTTTGACAACTCTGGGGTCATCTTGTTATTGATTGTTTTAGATTGGATTCAACAACGACTAATCCAAAATGGCATGTACTATTATAATGCATTATTCTTCCTTAAACTCGGTCATTGTTCAGTTTTCTATTCATCTTGATTGATTTTAAGATACGTGAGAAACAGGTTCAAGATCAAGTAGCATCTTTTATAGCTTGCTCCTCTGCCAATTTGCTGACCAAACTACTTGGTTTTTTTCTCCTCATTATTACATGGTATATATGTACTCTAATCTCCCTTACCCTTATCCCTTAAACATGTGGCAGATGGGTAAAGGGCTCAATACATAAAGGAAAACACCTGTCCAGCACAATCTTCTATTTAACAATTTCTGGACTTCTGCTTGTCTGCTAGTGCTATAATACAACGAGACTGTCATTTTCAAGCCTAACACATTTTTTGAGCAATCATTTAAAATAAAAAGAAAAATGAAAGGTAAAAAGGAAAAGAAGAAAAGAAAAGAAAGTAGTCAGAAAAAGTACCACCGGTGTATATCTATCTATATATGCTTTAATGTAGGTTTGTTAGTTTTGAGTTTTGACTCAGTTATGATAAAAGTGCAAGTTCAGCCCAGGCCAAAGATGATGACTTGAGTTCCACGCTTATTGACGTGTCAATTCTCCTCTCAAGCATGCTACATAATTCTCGCATAGATGGGCGTGCAGTGGTATCAGGGTTGATACAAGAGCTACTACCTCACATATCACTTTGAGGTCATCATATCTAAAATGTTTCAATTCTGGATCCACCACATATGACATTACTTCTGGCATTTCAAGATACTCCTTGGCCTGCACCAAATATGCGTTTAGCATAACCAACTTAGTAGAAGTACATACTTTCAGGGTTGGCTCAAATAGTAGAACTAAACTTTTAAACATCAAATTTTAGGAAGTTTCTTACCCAATCCACCAAGTACCCTTTGTCCTTACAGTATGGAGGTCTCCCACTGATTATCTCCAGTAGAAGCACCCCAAAAGCATATATATTTCCTTTGGTATCAAGATGGCGCGCCTCAAAGGAATTTGGAAGAACACAGACAGCACCTTGACTGCCAATAGAACCAGAATTCTTTTCTGATCTTTCAAGAATTGTCTTCCAACTTTCAAAATCAACCAACTGCATTTCAGGTTTATGACACTGAGAATCTTAAACAAGCTATTGGGTTCCTAACAGAACATACAAATTATAAACATAGGTGCACGTTATTATATTTCTGCTCATTCTTAACTGCAATAAGATGTCAAGCACAATCATAGCTGCTAAGTCAGAAGGTTTGAACTAGGTAGAGTGCACACCTTAGGGGAAAATTCTTCTGTAAGGTAGACAGCACTAGAATTCAGCTCTGAGATAGTGAATGGAGGTTCAATTTCTGTGTGCAAATACTTGAGTCCACGTGCAATGCCTATAACAATTTTCATACGCCGTGTCCAGGAGAACTGGCATCCTTCTTCATCTGCAGTTATAATTGCATATTTAAGGAACTGAAACACATGAAATATATAAATGAGCTAAGAAACTTGACTTACAACAATGTAGGTGGTCATAAAGTGTCCCATTTGAAGCATACTCAAATACCAACATCCTTGTAAATGGAGTGCTCTCTCTACAATAGCCCAGTAGTTTTCCTGTATTCTCGTGATTTAGCCTTGCCAAGTCTGCTACCTGAATGGCATTAATAGCATAAATATTAAAAAACTTGGTTAACTATTTGTCTGCCAATTCTTGCATACTGTAGCATTGGAATATTTCCATTTACCTCTCTCTGAAAATAGAGTTCTAGATATCCTGTCCAATGCTCCTCCTTGATGCAAAGGGAAATCACAGCAATCTCAGGTCCACCTTTCATGGTTCCCTTGTGAGACCACACTATCTGGTGAGGACCCAATAATGTTGCTGAAGTCTTCACAGGCCACTTCAAGCTCTTGTCTGCTATAACTTCTCACATCCTTCAACATCTCAGGGTCTGCACATTTATAAAGTCAATTATGTTAAAAAGGCTCTAGAACTATCAGATGTAAATAGACAGCAGAAAACAAAGAAATTGAACCTATATATACTGCCGTATGGTCTTTCTGGCTTGCAGACTTTTTCCAAGGAATAATGATGGATGATTTTTTTGTTACACCTCTGAAAAGCAATGAGAACAGCAACCAGAAAGAGAGAACCAACCATGGTTCCCGTTACTATTTCTAGAGCCAAAAGCCAAACAGGTTTTGATGTTCCGTGATGCTTGGACACGTATTCAGCATGTGGGTGGTTTGTGTTCACCACCGGCTGGCTCTTGCAGGTGAAGCACCAGCTAAGAAATAATAGTTCACTGTTAGATACAAAATTAGGAAGGAAAAATTGAAGGTGTAGAGTTATCCAGTAGTTAAATGGACCAAATGTATAAAATATTCATATTACATTAATAAGTATCACATACATCCATTATCAACACCAGGTTGGATTTCTAAAAAGGAATATAAAGGGAATTTCAGTTAAAAAACTTCACAATAAAGTCAAGACTGAGCTGATTTCATCTATATTCTATATGATTTGAATGTTATGAGATGTCTATGTAGAGGCATCGCAATTCATGCATTTAATTTTGAATGCGAAAAGTTCATGTCATGCATACCACATTGCATAGCAGGCCGCTGCTTTAAGTCTTTGCTCTGAGGCAGTTCCTTGAAAGCTTGACCTGTTTGACAGAGAACAAGATTTCTAAGTATGAGTGGAGGAGAAATGCAGAATGACAACATTACCAGGATATCAGAAGAGCACCTTGGAAGATACTCCAAGCATTTGGGTATGCTACCAACTAAAAATTGTATGAGAAGTCTGCTACTTTTAACTGAGACGAACGACAGAAGCCAGTTAAATTCCGCTTTGAGGCATACCTGGAGAAATTATAGGAACTATAAGAGACAAATTTCAAAAATTCACACTTAGATGGGTATAACTTGCACCATTGTACTTAATGTTGAGCTTGACTGTCGGTTTTATAGCCACAACAACTTTAGGCTGATTCACAAACCTGAGGGTCATTTAGGTCTCCTATTTGGACCATGGCCATGTACCGCATAAATTAAGGAGGCTTAATTTAAAGTTGTACTCGGAAAAATTAATAAGTGTTATCAATCAAGTGAGGAAAGAATGACATGAATTAGGATAAATAAAAAACGAAACCAATTCAATTATAAAAATTCTACCTCACATTTCATGCATATTTGAATCCAAATTTGAACTGCTACCAGCAGGAACAGATCCTGAAGCCTATTCCTATCAAGTCAAGTTCTTGAAGGTATCTCAAATTTCCAAACTCTGGAGGTAGCCTACCAGTCAGCCCGTTGGACTGCAGGTTTCTACAAGAATGCAAATAAAATTAAAAAGTATAAGAGTCAATAAAAGAGAGTCTATAATTTTCTCTATTCAGAAAGAGCATATTGAGGATCTTTTTACATGTTGACAAGTAGGGTTAAATTTCCAATCACTGGAGGAATTGGTCCTGACAACTGATTCATTCCCAAATCCAACACCTTAAGAGATTTCAAGGCGCCCAACTCTTTAGGTATTGTTCCAATAAGATTGTTCGTGCAAAATTCTACAAACATAACAACCAGATATTACTTTCAACCATGATATGATATTCCATAACTAAGATACACGACAATAACAATGATTAAACAAAAGGCCTTTTGAAGATGACTCGTGGATAGGAGAAACAATGAACACACAGTTCTTTGAGTAGGTAATTTGCCCCAATTCAGGTACAAGAAATCCCCTTAAAGATGATCCTGAGATGGTTTCTGCAAAGAATAATCCCAATTAGAACTGTTAGATTTATGAATTGTTCATGTCAGGCACATGAGGCAGATTGATGGTATCTTTGCAGCTTGATGACATGATCTCCAGTCACAGTGCATGAAACACCAAACCAGTCACATGGATCTGAATCCATGGTATTCCAATTGATAAAACTAGATATGGGTCTTCATATATAGCTTCTTTGAAACTTGAAGCCCCCAAACTGTGCAAGAAAAAAAGAAATGCTTCATTTTTTGCTACTTTCCTAATGACACTTAACACATTAAGTTACAAGAAATAATTGAAAGAAGATAATAAAAGAAGGGCAAATTAACAAGATTTTGCCAACAATCAAACAGAGTATAGCAGAAGTGAAGAGTTGAGATCTGAGAGAGAAAAGAACACGTACGTTCGTTTGGAGGAACTGTAGCAGAAAGCCAAAGAGAGGAGAGCGTGGAAATCCAAACCGAGAAACAACAACCAAGTACATAACTTCATCTTCTCGACAATTTTGTTACACTTTCTATCTAACTAACAGTATCCAAGTAGCTCTTCTTTCCAAGAAAAAAGCAGAAGCCAGGAGAATAAGAAAGGTAAATCCAAAGAGGATGGATATTATGAATTATGAAAGAATGTAAGATACAACATGTTCTAAGGTTCTAACAATGCATTACTTCTATTATAGTACTAGTGTGTGTGTGTTTGCACTTTGCAGGTTTAGCAACAAAGAGAAGAAAGATAACAGAGTGAGTAAGAGGTTGACAGACAAAGAAGGGAGCAATAAAAATCATATGATGAAAACTTGATTCCAAGTGAGTTTAGTTAGCAACCAAGTGCCAAGAATGGATGCTGATTAGAAAGAAGGACCTTTTTTATTATTATTTTGATTTATGGTCAAAATGGCGTTTATTATGTTATAAAAATCACTTTTTTTTCTTTTCTCCTGCTTTATCAAATTAATATTAGAGTGATTACCGCGATCCAGTGAAGTGAGATAACTGGTGACGCATTGGCGGTGGGCTTGATTTGCTTTCTATCTATCACTATTACTATTACTATTACTATCTCGTTAATTTGGGGAAAAGGAATTGAAATCTAGCGTTTTTGTCAACACTTCTTCTAGGTTAGTCAAGGGGCCATCAACAACTAATTTGTAGGTTGAACAGCGAGCTATCATAATTATGAGATGTTTCAAACTCCAATCCAAGGGATTACTACTATTCCTACTAATAATGACAAAATTTTGTGTGAAAAGGCAAAATTACTCTGCCTAGTTATTTATTTTGTCTTGTTCCTCCTGCCATGGATTGAACATTTACGTATTTTCAGTCATTTCGTAGTTTTCATCTCTCATAAGGATTTGTTCCTTGACAGAAGTTAGGAAAATATTTACTTTAGCTCATTAAATATGCCTTTTTTTTTTTTTTTTTATTGAATTTGATTATTTAGTTATTAGTTGTTATAAAGATTTATAATTTATAAATCATTACATACAGCTTATGGATCTCTTATGAACACAAGTCATAAGAGATCCATATCTCCTGCCAACTGTGGATGGTGGTAATGCTTATCTTTATTCAAAAAATAAATTTCAGTATCAATTTTAGGGTTGGACAATTATGTGATATTAATTATCAAGTTACATTTTCATCTTTTAGTTGTTGTGCTACATCAACGGAAAGCTCAATCATTAGGAATGGTTGCAAAGTCAGGCAACTGTTTGAGTTCACTGATCTTCATGTTTTTACAAACATTTTACGTCAAATCTTTGTGTCGTGACTGCAGTTTCTCTTTAGTTGTGGGATCCACATCTTATCCACAAATTCCTTCGTGAACGATGTATTCTCATCTTCAAGGGGCGCTCTAGGCCCCTCGACAGGGAAGATCCTCTTCAATGTACAATCATATCAAATAATTAGTTATTTCTTAGGACTTGAGGTACTGTCCCTCATACGATGGATTGTTTTCTCGGGCAAAATATGCCTCAATTTGGTATCTAGGGTCGGGTTTACATATAGCAAAACTGATCTCGCGTCTCCTGAGACAAATTTTCATCTTACTTCATTGGATGACACTTTTTTTTTGATGACTCTATCTTAAAAGAAACTTAGATGTATTGCTTGTTTTGATTTGTTGTTATTTGCTTTTAAAAATAATTATAAAACTGTCACTTATTTTTATTCTATTCTTGATTTTATTTCGATCTTTGTGTTTCAAAGATTGATACACGAAATGAAAACAAAAGAGAGTTGTTTTTGATTTTCTCTGTAAATTTACGAAAATAGAAAATGACTAAAAATAAGTATCAGTTTTGTAATTATTTCAAAACAGAAGATGAAAATAAAAAAACAGAAATGAAAACAAATAGGCCTTAGTTATCTACAAATTTTGTTGCTAATTGTTATTTTTTTCCCCAATTTTTATGTTTTTTGGATTGTTGACATTATTTTAAAGAGAATATATGATGTCCTTTTCGGTTGCTTTTAACCAGGAGCAAATTAAAAAAAATAATTAAATGTGATTACTGGTTTAATGTTTAGTCATGCAATACATCTCAACTAAACCTGTAATAAAAAAATGTATCCCAACTAAGCAAACGTGCTTTTGAAAAAGGTAGGAAATGCTTCCAAAATCCACATTTACAGTTGTTCTGCACCAAAAGCCATTACCAATTACCAAAGCATGTGTGATGCGTCAAACATCTTTTGGTTTTGAAGTATAACAAACCTCACCCCACCTTTTCGTTTTCTAGATTGTGTTTTTTTTTGAATGTAAATACTAAGGCGACTTGCACTAATAAAGATTGCCACATGCATCTGCAGGTAGAATTTGGTTCATTTAATATTTACTCTTCTGTCTTCATGTTGATGTCTACAAAGTATTTGTCTAGTCATTTATTTATTATTACAGCTTAGGTATAGTAGAAAGAATTGTCCGGTGATCAAAAGACCAAATATAAAATATATGAAGACTAACAATGATTTTTTTTATTTATAGTAACGAGAGATTCACTACACTGCTAGATAACTAATCTCCGTCTGGGAACTTATTGATACACAAGGTGGGCTTCTTCTCCCAACTGGGAGTTGTTTTCATATACAAGATGTCACGATTCAACCCAGACCACTCTACTTAGCCGCCAAGTCCCTTACTACTTTGATCAAACATATGATGATGACGACTAACAATGATTTAAATCATTTATTACTTTTCAACATTGTTAATCAGATATCCTTAACTCTCATGCTCATACTTCGATGAAATTTCTAGCATTTTCCTCGGTCTCCGATCGTACACGACTTGTGAATGCGATGGCATCCACCACGATAAAGTATGCACCTGAGAAACGAAGGAAATGTATTAATCCGAACTTTCTGCAAGATATAACATTAGAATCAATGAATAACTATTTTAACCGAATTAAGAAAAAGTTTTTCCAAATCGTCTAACTTTGGACAATTCAAGATCCAACACAATGAGCGTAGATTACACATACATTTACACCATTAGTATTGCATCTCAAACGGGAAACTAACGCTTTACTAAATAATTAACATTAAGAAAAATAATAAAACACTCCAATCCCCAAGTACAATGCAAACAAAAACCAAACGAGAAAAAATGGAGAGGAGAAAGCTCAGTTGTGGGGGAAGAACATATTAAAACCAGTAATGAATAATTAATGAATATTCCCATAATATTCCCTGACCAAGTATGGTACCCATACAAAAGTCATATTTCATGAACTCGACTTTCCATTTCAAAACTGAAAATGCACGGCTTTTAACAATAATATGAAGAACGATAAATGCATCAAGACGAAGAAGATGAAGAAGAAGAAGAAGAAGGGAACACGTCTTTACAAAGAGAGGGAGCAAAGGAGGTAATTAAGCATCTTTAACAATGAAGACTCATGAAAACACATATTTTAATTCCACCACAGAGATGACTAGGCTCACAGGGATAAAAACACCCTTTGTTAACAATGGGCCCAAAAAAACGCACTCTAGAGGAAACAAATTCGACAATATCTCTACTAACTCACAATGTTAATATCCTCTAAACTTAATTCAACTTTTGGTCTCGTGATAAAGGAGGAAGAAAATTAAAAGTGCAGAACCAATGTCATTGCAATATAACAATCCAAAGTAAGCCACATCTGTTTTCGTTGAGTTGATGAAAACCCATTTTTTATTATCACTCAAATAACACTAAAAACCTATAAGCATCTAGGAAAGTGGCTGCATGCTGGTTCATATTTGACACATCGTGACCAATCTCTTTTGCTTTAACAAAAAGGTTGCAAATTGGAAAGAAGCCAAGTGGAAATCTCATTTTTACAAGCATTTAACATGTCTCTATCCATATACAATAAACCACTCTTAAGCAGGTAATGCTTTTGTTAGTAAATCGTATGCATAAATCGTATCACCACACCAACAAAGATTACACACACGAACATTACTTTTCGGATTAAGAATGTGAATACTTGAACCCGGATGTCTTGTTGCAATTAGAAATTCAAATATCGGAGTTCACATACCAATGATGCTTTACACCAAGCGATGTGATCAATTTGACATAACATTCTCACACACATTTAAGCAAACATATGACAAGCAACCCAATTCTAGAATTCCATCAATCATCGGCACAATAAGAGCCCATAAAATACTAAAAACCGGAAGAGAATCGAGAGAGCGTTACATGGAAGATAACACTTTAACCACTCAAGGCTTTTCATCGAACACTTCATCTCCAAGAGTTTAAATACAACTAAATCCATTGAATCGATTAAACTGAATATTACTAAGTTTCCCAACAACAGTGCAAACAAACAACAGCAATAAAGGAAGATGGATGTTAGTTACCTCTTAAATGGTCTCCCTCTCTTGCACGCTAATGGGGGGCAGTGAGAGTGTGTTCTGTTTTTGTGGCAATGGAGTGTGGGAGGAAGGGGTTTTCCGGAGGGACAGATAAGCGAGAAACCAAGTGAACTTCTAGGAGAACACGAAGCAGAGAAAGAATGAGAGCAAGAAGGTAGGAGGCAAATGTAGGGGAAGCATATAAGGGATGAGTAAATCGGTTTTATGAGTAATGCTAATATTAAACAACAGGATTTCCAAAGAAAAAAAGTAAACAAAAATACCACGCATGGGGAGAAAGGTACAGGCTTTAGGCAGAAGCTGGAGGAAAGGCCAAATGAATGAGGCCGCACATAAGAGAGGGGAGATGAACTTCCGAGGAGGAGATGAGGAGGAGATGAACTGAAATGGGAGTCGCCACAGCAGCAGGAGGGAGTGCTTTCTGTTTAGGTTCATAAACAAGAATACAGGCTGGAACAAAAGGAGTGGAATGACAAAATGCTGAGAATATTACACATCGGTTATGGTAAAACCATGTGTTAATTTATATATAAGTACATCGGTTATGCTAAATTGATGTGTAAAAAGTAAACTTTTAAATTCTATTTTTTTTTATAATTTTATACATCAATATTAAACCGATGTGAAAAGTGAAATTTTAAATTTAATTTTTGTTATGATTTTATACATCGGTTATAAAAACCGATGTGGTTAATCACTATTTTGCTACACTGCCTCGTAAAGAACTAAGTTGCACGCAAAAATTTTGACTTTTAAATTTTTTACTTTATTTTAAACATCTTTACAGAAATAATCGACGTAAATGTTTTGCTAATATGTTAATCTATAAACCGATGTGTATTACTTTTGATTTTAAATTTCAAAATGTCACCATTGCTTTTACAATAATTCGCTTACAAGAACTACGCCAGAAAACTCCGATGCTGAATCCTTTTCTCCATATTTCAAGATCTCCATTCAAGTAGCTTATCAAATTGAAAGTTTGAAACCTTATCTCTTCACCTCCAATTAAAATCTAATTGCCAAAAGATATGCAGTAGCTTCCCATAAATGTCTTCATCTTAGCGTCATGTACTCTAGAGCTATTTTTCAATTCTGTCATTCTTTTCTTCCCAATCTTTCCTAAAAGAAAAATCAAAATAAAAGTCACATGAGAAAATAACTAAAATCTGTTAAAATTAATTAAATGCACACATTGACTTAAAATAACCAAAATAGAAGACAAAGTCTAATTTCAACTAAATCAAGCATTCAATTAAATTTGACTGGACGTAAATTCTGGGGCTTCTAAAATAATGTATAAAATACTTATGCTCTAAGCTCGAATTATCACTCCAGAAATGCTGAGTATTTTATTTATCCTTTTAGATGCCTAATATTTTCTGGGTGAATAGCACAGAGATCTTAATGAAATGTTCTAGAACAGTTCTAATAAACTTCAGTTTGTATTAGAAATGAGATTGAAGATGAAGTTTTCATTTGATAATGAATTTATGTTATGTGGGGAACATATTTTGATGTTTGGCTTTGTTGAATATGTGGCCAAATTGATATAATAAACCCATTTTTTTAAAAATACTTTTAACACCTGGCTCTAAAGGCAAACTGACGTTTCAAACAGCATTTTAGACACTCTGGCTTTCATCTCGTAATCGACGTTTAAATGTCGCTTTTTTTTAAAAAAATCGTTAAAACACTTCAAGTACTTCCGCTCGGCTAAATAACCGGCCGCCCAAAGTATCATTCTTTTAAAAAATGTTGAAAGAAGACTTGCATCGGGTCGAAAACATTTCAATCACGCCTAAAACGCCCTACATTCAATATCGCCCCATACAAGACTGGTCAAAAATCACTTTAAACATCAATTTTAACTCATGTTAAATCCCTTTTCTTACACTACCCATTCTTCAATGTATCAAAGTTTGCTGGGAAGTATGCACCAATGAATTCATTCTAGTCCTAATAGCAAGATAGGATCATATTTATATATTTGAAGTGAGCTAAATTGATTAGCTATGAAGCATTGAAGATGAAGACATGAAGGCATATTATTTGAACTTTTAAAACCTGATATGTTTAGTTTTTTGCTTTTGTAAAAGATCCCCCCGACCAGATAGATCCATGCTGGAGTCCCCAACTTGCCAGGCAAGGAAGAGAGTGGCTGGATGAGCTTTTTCTTGTTTAGGGGACTTCAACATGATGCTCTTGGCCCTTATCATTTATCATTGATGTTATTTGTACAATTTTTCTTTGACATATGTTTACGCCCCCACTCAATAATCAGATATTATAATACATTCGAGATGCTGCCTGTTATACATCTTCATCCCATCCATACTCACGCTAATTTCTACGCCTATCAATGATCCAAATCCGTTACCAAAAATAAGCCAGATTCTTATTCAAATATACTATCTTGCTCAAGAAAGAGGAATTCTCCTCTTCTTTGTTAGGTTTCTGCATTGAATTGGTTCCTCCCAATCTCTAAAGTTTCATTAAATGCATTTACTTTATCTTTCCTTTGCTTTTCGTGTCTTTCTTTAATTCACACACGTTCTTCCTCAGCGACATTATCAAGCCTCCAAACATTTCAGAATGTGCGCAATTGGCGCCAAGGAAAATGTTATGAAGTGATGTAAGGAGATTAATTTGCTTTAATCTAGCTTGTTCTTTTTCTTTCTAAATTATTTAATTTTGGCTTCTATCCTTGCACGTTAGTTTACCTGTCCGCTTCATAATCAAACTATTCAAGAACAAGTGATTTTATTTGAAGAATTGATTTTAATTTTTAAATAATTTACATATTAGAAAAATAAATGAGCACCACTATTATTCTAGTTTGGCGATCTTAAAAGTAGCTTATTGCAATGATTTGCAGGTTCGAAGTCAAATTATCTTTCATACTTTCCAAAATCACGTTGCTGCAACTTGTTTTAAAATTGTAAAAATCACACAAACAGCTAGAGATACTATTTATAGTTGATAATAATGATGAAGTGTAGCTTCACGCTACATACATGCTTTTATTTCAAGTTTAATTCTTCAATAATAAATGATATTATAATACTAATAATAGAAATGCAGTTGTAAAGAAGATAAGAAGCATAAGGGGTTAATCTTAACTTCAGTGCAAAGGATTCTTTCAGACTTAAAAGTCATTGTAATAGGCAACAATATCTATCGTTATAATATGAAAGTTAATCAAAGTTAACAACCAAAACCACTATACTAATAGAATTTTTATATGCAATTCATTAGAATTGTTTCACTTTTTTTTTTGGATATCCAATCATGCTACATCATCATTTTTGAATCACCTTATCAACCCTAATGGTGACAACTCTAATTTTTTTATCAAATATGTCCTCAAATTACCCCACTTTCCTCTAGCTTAATTATATTTTTTCATGGCTTATTATTGGGTGATCTTTACAAAAATTGCTTACTTGGATGACTGTCATTTGTTCTAATGAGGGTACCTATAAAAAATCAATTATTATTATTTTTTAAAACTAGTTAAACAACTTTTATTGAATTATCTTTAAAAAAGTGAATACCTAATAGTTTCACATAACACTAGTGCGTAAAAGGGATTCTACATCAAGTACACATCGGTTTCTGAAACCGATGTGTAAAAGGATACAAAGGCAGATTTTTGAAATTAAAATCAGTATTACACATCAAGCCGCATGAATCAATGGGTAAAACTTTCCACATCGGGTTATTTCTAACCTGATGTTTGCAAAATAAAAATAAAAAAATTAAACTCAGAAATTGTTACTTTTCAAGATTTGCTGTATTAGAACTGGCGTAAAATGTTTATCAACCACACTCGCTTATAATAACCGATGTATAAAAAGCATAAAAAAATTAGAAATTAAAAATTTTATTTTTAAAAACATCGATTTTATTATTAACCGATGTGTGGAACTTTAATACATTGGTTCTTTGTTAACCGATGTATATTATTATTTACATATTAATTTCCTCTTTCCTCCTTTTCATTTTGGCGCTCGAGAACTTTTCATCTCGAGTTTTTCCTCCTTTTCCTTTTTCATCTCAGCTCTTCAACTCCTAAATAAGGAAAATAACGATTCGAGTTCTTTTTTCAACCTTAAAATATGAACTTTTCTTATCCGAGCTTTCACGCAGATGTCTAGCTTCGCCGTTTGCTCATACCAAACATAGTTTTCTCATCTCCCATTTCCTCACTTTTGTCGCTTTCGCGACGACTTAAGCCTTGTATCTCGGCTGTGGTCGCCTTCGCCTCCACCACCGTCAACTCCCTCTCTCATCTCTTCTGCTTCTCTTTCTCGGTTCCCATCTCATCTCCTCAACTCTCCTCAAAGGTAAAATACGTAACATCCTTGCTGTTGTTAACCCTCATTATATGAATTTTTGCTTTATTTATGGGTTATTGGTAGTTGCCGCCTGATATAATTGGGTCATTTCTATGCTTTAGCTTTTTCACATTTGCTTTTATTGATTTTCAAGTGAGCTAAGTATCATCAATGGGGGATTTTTAGTTGATTCTCGGGGCTGAAGCGCCTGATTTCCTGCTGTTCACCATGTAATTTTAATGCTTTATTTGCGTTAATGAATGGAGACTAGTAGATGCTGTTTTAGCTGATGCTTGTGAAATCTGGTTTTGGTTTTGTATTTTTCAGTTGTTGTCTGGGGTGTTTCCATGGTGGTAGCTGTATATCACTTTTGTCATTAATCCTAGAACTATCGCGGTTTTTGTGAATATTACTTTATTTCAATCCTGGTGTCTAATAGGCGCTTTGATGGATTGTCAGCATGAATTTAGCTTACATTTCCAACTTCCTATGCTACTTGTGTTTCTGGTTGACAGTAACAATATCCCTATTTTTTGTAATCTTTTCTTTATTATGATGTATACGGTTTGAGAACCCTTGTACTGATTCAATACATTTTTGTTATAAAGAAAAAACCAAAAACCTTGATATCTCCGATTGTTTCTCAGTCTGGTCGATGCATTTTCTGTTTACATCAACTTTCATCATCTTTATGACATCATCGGGGAGAATATGAATCTTGTTGCTCCATCCATTTTTGTAGGCAGAACATTGATCTCAGCCCTTTTTCGAGTAAAATCTAAATACAAATAAAATAATATTTAAATGAAACATCTTACCATGATGTCGTTCATCACATAAATGTTTTTCTTTCGTGGTAATGACAACCTCATCTCAAGAGGGTCCGAATGCAACATGACTATTCGTAATCTTTAAATTGAAGAGCAAAGCAAGAGAATAGCGAGTAGTAGTACGGCTCACCTTTAAATGAGAATAAATTCCCAATATAAAAGCAAGAGACGAACCTTAGTCTTATTTTTACCATTTTTCCTCTGTGTTTGGTAAGTGACTTTACAAGACCTTCATAGTGTCTCCAATTTTATGGTTTTCATTAGAATTCTTAGATGTTCATTTTGCTGGGGGTGATCTCATTCATTCCATAATTGCTCTTTTGCCTCCTTTGTTCACTTCTGCTGTCTTTGCATAACAGCTAAGGGTGTCTCTGATACGATTTAATTTGAAAAGTTTTCATTGGAGTTTTAATGTATTTTCTTGAAAATTTATTTGATTCGATAATATACCCATGATAATTAGTAAAGCCTTAGTTTCCGTTTGAGATGCAATACTAATGGCGTACGTGTGCGTATACGTGTAATGTACCGCTCATTGTTTTGGATCTTGAATTGTCCAGAAGTTGGACAGTTTGGGAAAAAATTTTTCTTAATTGATTAAAATAGTTATTCATTGATTACAATGTTTATACTTGATAAGAAAGTTCAAATTGTATTTTCCTTTCGTTCTAGGTATACTTT
Source organism: Sophora flavescens (assembly GCA_030762895.1). Taxonomy (NCBI): domain Eukaryota; kingdom Viridiplantae; phylum Streptophyta; class Magnoliopsida; order Fabales; family Fabaceae; genus Sophora; species Sophora flavescens. Next base: position 26,176 of record JAUPTC010001150.1, read on the forward strand.
ATAGTGGTGGATGTCACCGGCGTTCAAGTGGTATACGTCGGAAACCAGCGAACATCTTGCGAACTTTGTCAGTATGAGCATGAAGTTAAGGACTAGCGGTACCGAATGTTGAAAAGTTTCTTCCGAGTCAGGATAGAGTATATACATGGCATAAGTGGTTGATGAATATGTTGGACTAAGTCACGAAGGTATTGGTTTAGTCATGGATCGCGGTTGGATGAATGCTAGACGGACAAGTGATGAGTATGAGAATGAGTGGAAGATTTTCTACAGTTTGCAAAACAAATGCTCCTGATAGTGGTAACGGAAGGTTTTATTGTCCTTGTGTTAACTGTTTGAATGAGAGACGACTAGAAGCTTAGGAGATACATGATCATCTATTTGTGAGGGATTTGTAAGAGTTATACAACATGGATATGTCATGGTGAATCGTTAGACTGTGCAGAGGGTGTCAGATAGAGAGGAAGTTGACGTGGAAATGGACGATGGACTAGAGGACATGATCCGTGATGTTGGGCAAGAGTTCTTTTCTATGCACATGTGTATGATACTTTGTGCAGTGATGTGCAAGGCTTTGTATCCGGGGTGCACTAATTTCACACGGTTGTCAGCGGTGTTAAGATTGTTCAATGTGAAGGCGAGAAATGGGTGGAGCGATAAAAGCTTTACCGAATTGCTTGAGTTGTTGGAATAAATGCTTCAGGGGACGGCAACACATTTGCCAATCGAAACTATGAGAAAGAGATATTGTGTCCGATGGGTATGGAGTATAAGAAAATACACGCTGCCTGATGATTGCATATTGTACAAGGAAAGAGTTTAAAGAGATGCACAAGTGCCCGGTGTGGAGAGGATCATGTCCATAGGGAAGGATGGTAATTCTAGTTGTGATGTGGTCACCAAAGGTCCCCTCCCCACGAAGGTGTTAGCGGCATCTTCCGTGACCTCGCCAGCCGGCGATTGTTTGCTAATGTAAATGACGTAAAGAACATTAGAGATGGCATGCGATGAGAGGAAGGTGATGGACAAATTTTCTTTGATCCGCCGATTCTCTTGCAATGGAATGAGAATTGATAGCTTGTTTCGGATTTTCGGCAATGAGCCCAAACCTCAGGCTGACTTACACCGATGGAATGAATCCATATGAAACTGAGTAGTATTCATAGTTCATGGCCTGTTCTCCTAGTAACTTTACAACCTGTCTCAGTCAGTATGTAAGCGCAAATTTACATTATATTAAGTATGATGATTTCGAGTCCTGAACACCCAGGAAATGATATTGATAGTATCTTTAGTCCCTGATTGAAGACCTGAGAATGTTGTGAGATGAAGGCGTTGATGTGATTGACGCGTATTGCCGTTGAGACATTCAGAGTGCGTGCCATGTTATTTTTTTTTTTTGCACCATCAATGACTTTCACAGGGAACCTGTTCGGCATAGTGTTAGGGGCATAAAGCATGTCCAATATGTGAAGAAGGCACATGTACCATCAACTGTAACATGGAAGAAAATCGTTTGATTTTGGGCATCGGAGATTTTCTCGACGTAATCATCCTTATCGTAGATCGAGAAAAGCTTTCAATGGACTTCCGAGAATGAAATTGTTTCGGTGGCCTTGACAGGAGAGCAGCCATGAAAGGGTGAATACCAATTAATGTTATCTACCTGAAGATCTATTAGTTGCCAATGAGAGAAAATATGGAAGAGTAGTCGATCTTTCTTGATCCCCAGCACGGTAAACATGTAAGACATTGTATTGATGTGGGGATGTAGAGAAAATGCGTGTGACAGCTTAACCCAACGCTTTCAACATTCAAGGCAAGACAAAGGATGCTGTAATGGTTGCGCCTGAACTAGTTGGCGCGTGGTATACGAGGAGCGGCTAGCTCCGACTTAAAGCTTGGGGATGCTGAAGACTTATTTGGTTCAAAGATGTCATACTTATCAAAAAGAGAAAAAGGGGTTTCTGGTGGAATGTCATTTTGTTTTCAAAGTATGGTTACTCTTTTTTCAACATTTCAAAGACTATTCTATAATGAAAGACCCCAAATTAGCTGGTTTAAAAGTCTCATGATTGTCATGTCTTGATGCAACAACTACACGCCGCCATTCGCGATGATATCGTTTCCCAAAGTCGCATTATTAATACTTTAGGTTATGCCTATTCTTCATGCTATATTTAGCAAGGT
>JAUPTC010001151.1:0-28351 GCA_030762895.1 Sophora flavescens
GCCGCACAAGCCAGAGAGAGACGGAAATTAGACAACTTTTACAATCATTGTTTTTGCTTTTACATTATTTTGCATAATTGCTAAACATTGTTAATTTTCGGATTTTTCACTATTCCTGACCTTGTTGCCTTGTGCAGAGCATAACTAGAGCTACAAATATCGGATTTTGATGATCTTGTTGTCCCTAGAAAGATATGGAAGGGACCTACAAATTTCAGGTTCACAAGAATTGTCAAATTATTCCAAAATCAAGGCAAAATTGGGTCCCGAGTTCTCTGGCGCGGATCAGTGCGCAGTCCATGATATTCCTTCACTTAAATGGGCCTAACTTACTCATCTTAAGCCCAATTAAGGCATATGATGCCTTGTTGGAAAGCTTATTCAGAGGCCCTTAATTTTGTCTAGGGTTAGGTCAGGATTAATAAGCAAAAATAGCAGTTTACAGCCGCACAAGCTAGAGAGAGAAGGAAATTAGACAACTTTTACAATCATTGTTTTTGGTTTTACATTATTGGGCTTAAATGGGCATAATTGCTAAACATTGTTAATTTTCGGATTTTTCACTCTTCCTGACTTTGTTGCCTTGTGCAGAGGATAACTAGAGCTACAGATATATGATTTTGAGGATCTTGCTGTCCCTAGAAAGATAAGGAAGGTACCTACAATTTCAGGTTCACAAGAATTGTCAAATTATTCCAAAATCAAGGCTAAATTGGGTCCCGAGTTCTCTCGCGCGGATCAGTGCACAGTCCATGATGTTCCTTCACTTAAATGGGACTAACTTACTCATCTTTAGCCCAATTAAGGCATATGATACCTTCTTGGAAGGCTTATTCAGAGGCCCTTAATTTGGTCTAGGGTTAGGTCAGGATAAATAAGCAACAATAGCAGTTTACAGCCGCACAAGGCAGAGAGAGACGAAAATTAGACAACTTTTACAATCATTGTTTTTGCTTTTACATTATTTGGCATAATTGCTAAACATTGTTAATTTTCGGATTTTTCACTCTTCCTGACCTTGTTACCTTGTGCAGAGCATAACTAGAGCTACAGATATCGGATTTTGATGATCTTACTGTCCCTAGAAAGAAAAGGAAGGGACCTACAATTTCAGGTTCACAAGAATTGTCAAAGTATTCCAAAATCAAGGCTAAATTAGGTCCCGAGTTCTCTGGCGCGGATCAGTGCGCAGTCCATGATATTCCTTCACTTAAATGGGCCTAACTTACTCATCTTTAGCCCAATTAAGGCATTTGATACCTTGTTGGAAAGCTTATTCAGAGGCCCTTAATTTGGTCTAGGGTTAGGTCAGGATTAATAAGCAAAAATAGCAGTTTACAGCCGCACAAGGCAGAGAGAGACGGAAATTAGACAACTTTTGCAATCATTGTTTTTGCTTTAACATTATTTGGCATAATTGCTAAACATTGTTAATTTTCGGATTTTTAACTCTTCCTGACCTTGTTTCCTTGTGCAAAGCATAACTAGAGCTACAAATATCGGATTTTGATGATCTTGCTGTCCCTAGAAAGATAAGGAAGGGACCTACAATTTCAGATCACAAGAATTGTCAAATTATTCCCAAATCAAGGCTAAATTGGGTCCCGAGTTCTCTGGTGCGGATCAGTGCGCAGTCCATGATATTCCTTCACTTAAATGGGCCTAACATACTCATCTTAAGCCCAATTAAGGCATATGATGCCTTGTTGGAAAGCTTATTCAGAGGCCCTTAATTTGGTCTAGGGTTAGGTCAGGATTAATAAGCAAAAATAGCAGTTTACAGCCGCACAAGCCAGAGAGAGATGGAAATTAGACAACTTTTACAATCATTGTTTTTGCTTTTACATTATTGGGCATAATTGCTAAACATTGTTAATTTTCGGATTTTTCACTCTTCCTGACCTTGTTGCCTTGTGCAGAGCATAACTAGAGCTACAGATATCGGATTTTGATGATCTTGCTGTCCCTAGAAAGATAAGGAAGGGACCTACAAATTTCAGGTTCATAAGAATTGTCAAATTATTCCAAAATCAAGGCAAAATTGGGTCCCGATTTCTCCGGCGCGGATCTGTGCGCAGTCCATGATATTCCTTCACTTAAATGGGCCTAACATACTCATCTTAAGCCCAAGTAAGGCATATGATGCCTTGTTGGAAAGCTTATTCAGAGGCCTTTAATTTGGTCTAGGGTTAGGACAGGATTAATAAGCAAAAATAGCAGTTTACAGCCGCACAAGCCCGAGAGAGACGGAAATTAGACAACTTTTACAATCATTGTTTTTGCTTTTACATTATTGGGCATAATTACTAAACATTGTCAATTTTCGGATTTTTCACTCTTCCCGACCTTGTTGCCTTGTGCAGAGCATAACTAGAGCTATAGATATCGGATTTTGATGATCTTGCTGTCCCTAGAAAGATAAGGAAGGGACCTACATTTTCAGGTTCACAAGAATTGTCAAATTATTCCCAAGTCAACGCTAAATTGGGTCCCGAGTTCTCTGGCGCGGATCGTCATGCGATCCATGATATTCCTTCATTTAAATGCGCCTAACTTAGTAATCTTAAGCCCAATTAAGGCATATGATACCTTGTTGGAAAGCTTAATCAGAGGCCCATAATTTGGTCTAGGGTTATGTCGGGATTAAAAAGCATAAATAGCAATTTACAGTCCCACAAGCCAGAGAGAGACGGAAATTAGACAACTTTTACAATCATTGTTTTTGCTTTTACATTATTGGGCATAATTGCTAAACATTGTTAATTTTCGGATTTTTCACTCTTCCTGACCATGTTGCCTTGTGCAGAGCATAACTAGAGCTACAGATATCGGATTTTGATGATCTTGCTGTCCCTAGAAAGATAAGGAAGGGACCTACAATTTCAGGTTCACAAGAATTGTCAAATTATTCCAAAATCAAGGTTAAATTGGGTCCCGAGTTCTCTAGCACGGATTCATCGCAGTCCATGATATTCCTTCACTTAAATGGGCCTAACTTACTCATCTTAAGCCCAATTAAGGCATATGATGCCTTTTTGGAAAGCTTATTCAGAGGCCCATAATTTGGTCTAGGGTTAGGTCATGATTAATAAGCAAATATAGCAGTTTAAAGCCGCACAAGCTGAGAGAGAGAGACGAAAATTAGACAACTTTTAAAATCATTGTTTTTGCTTTTAAATTTTTGGGCATAATTGATAAACATTGTTAATTTTCAGATTTTTCACTCTTCCAGACATTGTTGCCTTGTGCAGAGCATAACTGGAGCTACAGATATCGGATTTTGATGATCTTGCTGTCCCTAGAAAGATAAGGAAAGGACCTAAAATTTCAGGTTCATAAGAATTGTCAAATTATTCCAAAATCAATGCTAAATTGGGTCCCGAGTTCTCTGGCGCGGATCAGTGTGCAGTCCATGGTGTTCCTTCACTTAAATGGGCGTAACTTACTCATCTTTTGCCTAATTAAGGCATATGATACCTTGCTGGAAAGCTTATTCAGAGGCCCTTAATTTGGTCTAGGGTTAGGTTAGGATTAATAAGCAAAAATAGCAGTTTACAGCCGCACAAGCCAGAGAGGGACGGAAATTAGACAACTTTTACAATCATTGTTTTTGCTTTTACATTATTGGGCATAATTGCTAAACATTGTTAATTTTCGGATTTTTCACTCTTCCTGACCTTGTTGCCTTGTGCAGAGCATAACTAGTGCTACATATATCGGATTATGATGATCTTGCTGTCCCTAGAAAGATAAGGAAGGGACCTGCAATTTCTGGTGCATAAGAATTGTCAAATTATTCCAAAATCAAGGATAAATTGGGTCCCGAGTTCTCTCGGCGCGGATCGGTCTGATGATCCATGATGTTCCTTCACTTAAATGGGCCTAACTTACTAATCTTAAGCCCAATTAAGGCATATGATACCTTATTGGAAAGCTTATTCAGAGGCCCTTAATTTGGTCTAGGGTTAGGTCGGGATAAAAAAGCATAAATAGCAGTTTACAGCCGCACAAGCTAGAGAGAGAAGGAAATTAGACAACTTTTACAATCATTGTTTTTGGTTTTACATTATTGCGCTTAATTGGGCATAATTGCTGAACATTGTTAATTTTCGGATTTTTCACTGTTCCTGACCTTGTTGCCTTGCGCAGAGCATAACTAGAGCTACAGATTTCGGATTTTGGTGATCTTGCGGTCCCTAGAAAGATAAGGAAGGGACCTACAATTTCAGGTTCACAAGAATTGTCAAAGTATTCCAAAATAAAGGCTAAATTGGGTCCCGAGTTCTCTGGCGCGGATCAGTGCGCAGTCCATGATGTTACTTCACTTAAATGGGCCTAACTTACTCATCTTTAGCCCAATTAAGGCATTTGATACCTTGTTGGAAAGCTTATTCAGAGGCCCTTAATTTGGTCTAGGGTTAGGTCAGGATTAATAAGCAAAAATAGCAGTTTACAGTCGCACAAGGCAGAGAGAGACGGAAATTAGACAACTTTTGCAATCATTGTTTTTGCTTTAACATTATTTGGCATAATTGCTAAACATTGTTAATTTTCGGATTTTTAACTCTTCCTGACCTTGTTTCCTTGTGCAAAGCATAACTAGAGCTACAAATATCGGATTTTGATGATCTTGCTGTCCCTAGAAAGATAAGGAAGGGACCTACAATTTCAGATCACAAGAATTGTCAAATTATTCCCAAATCAAGGCTAAATTGGGTCCCGAGTTCTCTGGTGCGGATCAGTGCGCAGTCCATGATATTCCTTCACTTAAATGGGCCTAACATACTCATCTTAAGCCCAATTAAGGCATATGATGCCTTGTTGGAAAGCTTATTCAGAGGCCCTTAATTTGGTCTAGGGTTAGGTCAGGATTAATAAGCAAAAATAGCAGTTTACAGCCGCACAAGCCAGAGAGAGATGGAAATTAGACAACTTTTACAATCATTGTTTTTGCTTTTACATTATTGGGCATAATTGCTAAACATTGTTAATTTTCGGATTTTTCACTCTTCCTGACCTTGTTGCCTTGTGCAGAGCATAACTAGAGCTACAGATATCGGATTTTGATGATCTTGCTGTCCCTAGAAAGATAAGGAAGGGACCTACAAATTTCAGGTTCATAAGAATTGTCAAATTATTCCAAAATCAAGGCAAAATTGGGTCCCGATTTCTCTGGCGCGGATCTGTGCGCAGTCCATGATATTCCTTCACTTAAATGGGCCTAACATACTCATCTTAAGCCCAAGTAAGGCATATGATGCCTTGTTGGAAAGCTTATTCAGAGGCCTTTAATTTGGTCTAGGGTTAGGACAGGATTAATAAGCAAAAATAGCAGTTTACAGCCGCACAAGCCCGAGAGAGACGGAAATTAGACAACTTTTACAATCATTGTTTTTGCTTTTACATTATTGGGCATAATTACTAAACATTGTCAATTTTCGGATTTTTCACTCTTCCCGACCTTGTTGCCTTGTGCAGAGCATAACTAGAGCTATAGATATCGGATTTTGATGATCTTGCTGTCCCTAGAAAGATAAGGAAGGGACCTACAATTTCAGGTTCACAAGAATTGTCAAATTATTCCCAAGTCAACGCTAAATTGGGTCCCGAGTTCTCTGGCGCGGATCAGTGCGCAGTCCATGATATTCCTTCATTTAAATGCGCCTAACTTAGTAATCTTAAGCCCAATTAAGGCATATGATACCTTGTTGGAAAGCTTAATCAGAGGCCCATAATTTGGTCTAGGGTTATGTCGGGATTAAAAAGCATAAATAGCAATTTACAGTCCCACAAGCCAGAGAGAGACGGAAATTAGACAACTTTTACAATCATTGTTTTTGCTTTTACATTATTGGGCATAATTGCTAAACATTGTTAATTTTCGGATTTTTCACTCTTCCTGACCATGTTGCCTTGTGCAGAGCATAACTAGAGCTACAGATATCGGATTTTGATGATCTTGCTGTCCCTAGAAAGATAAGGAAGGGACCTACAATTTCAGGTTCACAAGAATTGTCAAATTATTCCAAAATCAAGGTTAAATTGGGTCCCGAGTTCTCTAGCACGGATTACTGCGCAGTCCATGATATTCCTTCACTTAAATGGGCCTAACTTACTCATCTTAAGCCCAATTAAGGCATATGATGCCTTTTGGAAAGCTTATTCAGAGGCCCATAATTTGGTCTAGGGTTAGGTCATGATTAATAAGCAAATATAGCAGTTTAAAGCCGCACAAGCCAGAGAGAGACGAAAATTAGACAACTTTTAAAATCATTGTTTTTGCTTTTAAATTTTTGGGCATAATTGATAAACATTGTTAATTTTCAGATTTTTCACTCTTCCAGACATTGTTGCCTTGTGCAGAGCATAACTGGAGCTACAGATATCGGATTTTGATGATCTTGCTGTCCCTAGAAAGATAAGGAAAGGACCTAAAATTTCAGGTTCATAAGAATTGTCAAATTATTCCAAAATCAATGCTAAATTGGGTCCCGAGTTCTCTGGCGCGGATCAGTGTGCAGTCCATGGTGTTCCTTCACTTAAATGGGCGTAACTTACTCATCTTTTGCCTAATTAAGGCATATGATACCTTGCTGGAAAGCTTATTCAGAGGCCCTTAATTTGGTCTAGGGTTAGGTTAGGATTAATAAGCAAAAATAGCAGTTTACAGCCGCACAAGCCAGAGAGGGACGGAAATTAGACAACTTTTACAATCATTGTTTTTGCTTTTACATTATTGGGCATAATTGCTAAACATTGTTAATTTTCGGATTTTTCACTCTTCCTGACCTTGTTGCCTTGTGCAGAGCATAACTAGTGCTACATATATCGGATTATGATGATCTTGCTGTCCCTAGAAAGATAAGGAAGGGACCTGCAATTTCTGGTGCATAAGAATTGTCAAATTATTCCAAAATCAAGGATAAATTGGGTCCCGAGTTCTCTGGCGCGGATCAGTGCGCAGTCCATGATGTTCCTTCACTTAAATGGGCCTAACTTACTAATCTTAAGCCCAATTAAGGCATATGATACCTTATTGGAAAGCTTATTCAGAGGCCCTTAATTTGGTCTAGGGTTAGGTCGGGATAAAAAAGCATAAATAGCAGTTTACAGCCGCACAAGCTAGAGAGAGAAGGAAATTAGACAACTTTTACAATCATTGTTTTTGGTTTTACATTATTGCGCTTAATTGGGCATAATTGCTGAACATTGTTAATTTTCGGATTTTTCACTTTTCCTGACCTTGTTGCCTTGCGCAGAGCATAACTAGAGCTACAGATTTCGGATTTTGGTGATCTTGCGGTCCCTAGAAAGATAAGGAAGGGACCTACAATTTCAGGTTCACAAGAAATGTCAAATTATTCCCAAATAAAGGCTAAATTGGGTCCCGAGTACTCTGGCGCGGATCAGTGCGCAGTCCATGATGTTACTTCACTTAAATGGGCCTAACTTACTCATCTTAAACCCAATTAAGGCATATGATACCTTGTTGGAAAGCTTATTCAGAGGCCCTTAATTTGGTTTAGGGTTAGGTCAGGATTAATAAGCAAAAATAGCAGTTTACAGACGCACAAGCCAGAGAGAGACGAAAATTTGCCAACTTTTACAATCATTGTTTTTGCTTTTACATTATTGGGCATAATTGCTAAACATTGTTAATTTTCGGATTTTTCACTCTTCCTGGCCTTGTCGTCTTGTGCAGAGCATAACTAGTGCTACATATATCGGATTTTGATGATCTTGCTGTCCATAGAAACATAAGGAAGGGACCTACAATTTCAGGTTCACAAGAATTGTCAAATTATTCCAAAATCAAGGCTAAATTGGGTCCCGAGTTCTCTGGTGCGGATCAGTGCGCAATCCATGATATTCCTTCACTTAAATGGGCCTAACTTACTAATCTTAAGCCCAATTAAGGCATATGATACCTTGTTGGAAAACTTATTCAGAGGCCCATAATTTGGTCTAGGGTTAGGTCGGGAATAAAAAGCATAAATAGCAGTTTACAGCCGTACAAGCTAGAGAGAGAAGGAAATTAGACAACTTTTACAATTATTGTTTTGGGTTTTAAATTATTGGGCTTAATTGGCCATAATTGTAAACATTGTTAATTTTCGGATTTTTCACTCTTCCTGACCTTGTTGCCTTGTGCAGAGCATAACTAGAGCTACAGATGTCGGATTTTGATGATCTTGCTGTCCCTAGAAAGAAAAGGAAGGGACCTAAAATTTCAGGTTCACAAGAATTGTCAAATAATTCCCAACTAAAGGCTAAATTGGGTCCCGAGTACTCTGGTGCGGATCAGTGCGCGGTCCATGATGTTCCTTCACTTAAATGGGCCTAACTTACTCATCTTAAGCCCAATTAAGGCATATGATACCTTGTTGGAAAGCTTATTCAGAGGCCCTTAATTTGGTATAGGGTTAGGTCAGGATTAATAAGCAAAAATAGCAGTTTACAGCCGCACAAGCCAGAGAGAGACGGAAATTAGACAACTTTTACAATCATTGTTTTTGCTTTTACATTGTTGGGCATAATTACTAAACATTGTTAATTTTCAGATTTTTCACTCTTCCTGACCTTGTTGCCTTGCGCAGAGCATAACTAGAGCTACACATATCGGATTTTGATGATCTTGCTGTCCCTAGAAAGATAAGGAAGGGACCTACAATTTCAGATCACAAGAATTGTCAAATTATTCCAAAATCAAGGCTAAATTGGGTCCCGAGTTCTCTGGTGCGGATCGGTGCGCAGTCCATGATATTCCTTCACTTAAATTGGCCTAACTTACTAATCTTAAGCCCAAGTAAGGCATATGATGCCTAGTTGGAAAGCTTATTCAGAGGCCCTTAGTTTGGTCTAGGGTTAGGTCAGGATTAATAAGCAAAAATAGCAGTTTACAGCCGCACAAGCCAGAGAGAGATGGAAATTAGACAACTTTTACAATCATTGTTTTTGCTATTACATTGTTGGGCATAATTGCTAAACATTGTTAATTTTCGAATTTTTCACTCTTCCTGACCTTGTTGCCTTGTGCAGAGCATAACTAGAGCTACAGTTATTGGATTTTGATGATGTTGCTGTCCCTAGAAAGATAAGGAAGGGACCTACAAATTTCAGGTTCACAAGAATTGTCAAATTATTCGAAAATTAAAGCTAAATTCGGTCCCGAGTTCTCTGGCGCGGATCAGTGCACGGTCCATGATGTTCCTTCACTGAAATGGGCCTAACTTATTCATCTTAAGCCCAATTAAGGCATATGATACCTTGTTGGAAAGCTTATTCAGAGGCCCTTAATTTGTTCTTGGGTTATGTCGGGATTAAAAAGCATAAATAGCAATTTACAGCCGCACAAGCCAGAGAGAGACGGAAATTAGACAACTTTTACAATCATTGTTTTTGCTTTTACATTATTGGGCATAATTACTAAACATTGTTAATTTTCGGATTTTTCACTCTTCCTGACCTTGTTGCCTTGTGCAGAGCATAACTAGAGCTACACATATCGGATTTTGATGATCTTGCTGTCCCTAGAAAGATAAGGAAGGGACCTACAATTTCAGATCACAAGAATTGTCAAATTATTCCAAAATCAAGGCTAAATTGGGTCCCGAGTTCTCTGGTGCGGATCGGTCTGCGATCCATGATATTCCTTCACTTAAATGGGCCTAACTTACTAATCTTAAGCCCAAGTAAGGCATATGATGCCTTGTTGGAAAGCTTATTCAGAGGCCCTTAGTTTGGTCTAGGGTTAGGTCAGGATTAATAAGCAAAAATAGCAGTTTACAGCCGCACAAGCCAGAGAGAGATGGAAATTAGACAACTTTTACAATCATTGTTTTTGCTATTACATTATTGGGCATAATTGCTAAACATTGTTAATTTTCTAATTTTTCACTCTTCCTGACCTTGTTGCCTTGTGCAGAGCATAACTAAAGCTACAGATATCGGATTTTGATGATCTTGCTGACCCTAGAAAGATAAGGAAAGGACCTACAATTTCAGGTTCATAAGAATTGTCAAATTATTCCAAAATCAACGTTAAATTGGGTCCCGAGTTCTCTGGCGCGGATCAGTGTGCAGTCCATGATGTTCCTTCACCTAAATGGGCGTAACTTACTCATCTTTTGCCCAATTAAGGCATATGATACCTTGTTGGAAAGCTTATTCAGAGGCCCTTAATTTGGTCTAGGGTTAGGTCAGGATTAATAAGCAAAAATAGCAGTTTACAGCCGCACAAGCCAGAGAGAGACGGAAATTAGACAACTTCTACAATCATTGTTTTTGCTTTTACATTATTGGGCATAATTGCTAAACATTGTTAATTTTCGAATTTTTCACTCTTCCTGACCTTGTTGCCTTGTGCAGAGCATAACTAGAGCTACAGTTATCGGATTTTGATGATCTTGCTGTCCCTAGAAAGATAAGGAAGGGACCTACAAATTCCAGGTTCACAAGAATTGTCAAATTATTCGAAAATCAAAGCTAAATTCGGTCCCGAGTTCTCTGGCTCGGATCAGTGCGCGGTCCATGATGTTCCTTCACTTAAATGGGCCTAACTTACTCATCTTAAGCCCAATTAAGGCATATGATACCTTGTTGGAAAGCTTATTCAGAGGCCCTTAATTTGGTATAGGGTTAGGTCAGGATTAATAAGCAAAAATAGCAGTATACAGCCGCACAAGCCAGAGAGAGACGGAAATTAGACAACTTTTACAATCATTGTGTTTGCTTTTACATTGTTGGGCATAATTACTAAACATTGTTAATTTTTGGATTTTTCACTCTTCCTGACCTTGTTGCCTTGCGCAGAGCATAACTAGAGCTACAGATATCGGATTTTGATGATCTTGCTGTCCCTAGAAAGATAAGGAAGGGACCTACAATTTCAGGTTCACAAGAATTGTCAAATTATTCCAAAATCAAGGCTAAATTGGGTCCCGAGTTCTCTGGCGCGGATTAGTGCGCAGTCCATGATATTCCTTCATTTAAATGGGCCTAACTTACTAACTTAAGCCCAATTAAGGTAGATGATACCTTGTTGGAAAGCTTAATCAGAGGCCCTTAATTTGGTCTAGGGTTATGTCGGGATTAAAAAGCATAAATAGCAATTTACAGCCGCACAAGCCAGAGAGAGATGGAAATTAGAAAACTTTTACAATCATTGTTTTTGCTTTTACATTATTGGGCATAATTTCTAAACATTGTTAATTTTCGGATTTTTCACTCTTCCTGACCTTGTTGCCTTGTGCAGAGCATAACTAGAGCTACACATATCGGATTTTGATGATCTTGCTGTCCCTAGAAAGATAAGGAAGGGACCTACCATTTCAGATCACAAGAATTGTCAAATTATTCCAAAATCAAGGCTAAATTGGGTCCCGAGTTCTCTGGTGCGGATCAGTGCGCAGTCCATGATATTCCTTCACTTAAATGGGCCTAACTTACTAATCTTAAGCCCAAGTAAGGCATATGATGCCTTGTTGGAAAGCTTATTCAGAGGCCCTTAGTTTGGTCTAGGGTTAGGTCAGGATTAATAAGCAAAAATAGCAGTTTACAACCGCACAAGCCAGAGAGAGATGGAAATTAGACAACTTTTACAATCATTGTTTTTGCTATTACATTATTGGGCATAATTGCTAAACATTGTTAATTTTCTAATTTTTCACTCTTCCTGACCTTGTTGCCTTGTGCAGAGCATAACTAGAGCTACAGATATCGGATTTTGGTGATCTTGATGTCCCTAGAAAGATAAGGAAGAGACCTACAATTTCTGGTGCCACAAGAATTGACAAATTAGGCCAAAATCAGGGCTAAATTGAGTCCCGAGTTCTATGGTGCGGATCAGTGCGCAGTCCATGATGTTCCTTCACTTAAATGGGCATAACTTATTCATCTTAAGCCCAATTAAGGCATATGAAACCTTGTTGAAAGCTTATTCAGAGGCCCTTAATTTGGTCTAGGGTTAGGTCAGGATTATTAAGCATCAATAGCAGTTTACAGCCGCACAAGCCAGAGAGAGACGAAAATTAGACAACTTTTACAATCATTGTTTTTGCTTTTACATTATTGGGCTTAATTGCTAAACATTGTTAATTTTCGGATTTTTCACTCTTCCTGACCTTGTTGCCTTGTGCAGAGCATAACTAGAGCTACACATATCGGATTTTGATGATCTTGCTGTCCCTAGAAAGATAAGGAAGGGACCTACCATTTCAGATCACAAGAATTGTCAAATTATTCCAAAATCAAGGCTAAATTGGGTCCCGAGTTCTCTGGTGCGGATCAGTGCGCAGTCCATGATATTCCTTCACTTAAATGGGCCTAACTTACTAATCTTAAGCCCAAGTAAGGCATATGATGCCTTGTTGGAAAGCTTATTCAGAGGCCCTTAGTTTGGTCTAGGGTTAGGTCAGGATTAATAAGCAAAAATAGCAGTTTACAACCGCACAAGCCAGAGAGAGATGGAAATTAGACAACTTTTACAATCATTGTTTTTGCTATTACATTATTGGGCATAATTGCTAAACATTGTTAATTTTCTAATTTTTCACTCTTCCTGACCTTGTTGCCTTGTGCAGAGCATAACTAGAGCTACAGATATCGGATTTTGATGATCTTGCTGTCCCTAGAAAGATAAGGAAAGGACCTACAATTTCAGGTGCATAAGAATTGTCAAATTATTCCAAAATCAACGCTAAATTGGGTCCCGAGTTCTCTGGCGCGGATCAGTGTGCAGTCCATGATGTTCCTTCACTTAAATGGGCGTAACTTACTCATCTTTTGCCCAATTAAGGCATATGATACCTTGTTGGAAAGCTTATTCAGAGGCCCTTAATTTGGTCTAGGGTTAGGTCAGGATTAACAAGCAAAAATAGCAGTTTACAGCTGCACAAGCCAGAGAGAGACGGAAATTAGACAACTTCTACAATCATTGTTTTTGCTTTTACATTATTGGGCATAATTGCTAAACATTGTTAATTTTCAGATTTTTCACTCTTCCTGACCTTGTTGCCTTGTGCAGAGCATAACTAGAGCTACAGATATCGGATTTTGATGATCTTGCTGTCCCTAGAAAGATAAGGAAGGGACCTACAATTTCAGGTGCACAAGAATTGTCAAATTATTCCAAAATCAAGGATAAATTGGGTCCCGAGTTCTCTGGCGCTGATCAGTGCGCAATCCATGATATTCCTTCACTTAAATGGGCCTAACTTACTAATGTTAAGCCCAATTAAGGCATATGATACCTTGTTGGAAAGCTTATTCCGGGGCCCTTAATTTGGTCTAGGGTTAGGTCGGGAATAAAAAGCATAAATAGCAGTTTACAGCCGTACAAGCTAGAGAGAGAAGGAAATTAGACAACTTTTACAATCATTGTTTTTGGTTTTAAATTATTG
Source organism: Sophora flavescens (assembly GCA_030762895.1). Classification (NCBI taxonomy): domain Eukaryota; kingdom Viridiplantae; phylum Streptophyta; class Magnoliopsida; order Fabales; family Fabaceae; genus Sophora; species Sophora flavescens. The sequence continues at coordinate 13,401 of JAUPTC010001151.1, forward strand.
GGCTTAATTGGGCATAATTGTAAACATTGTTAATTTTCGGATTTTTCACTCTTCCTGACCTTGTTGCCTTGTGCAGAGCATAACTAGAGCTACAGATGTCGGATTTTGATGATCTTGCTGTCCCTAGAAAGAAAAGGAAGGGACCTACAATTTCAGGTGCACAAGAATTGTCAAATTATTCCAAAATCAAGGCTAAATTGGGTCCCGAGTTCTCTGGCGCTGATCAGTGCGCAATCCATGATATTCCTTCACTTAAATGGGCCTAACTTACTAATGTTAAGCCCAATTAAGGCATATGATACCTTGTTGGAAAGCTTATTCAGGGGCCCTTAATTTGGTCTAGGGTTAGGTCGGGAATAAAAAGCATAAATAGCAGTTTACAGCCGTACAAGCTAAGAGAGAGAAGGAAATTAGACAACTTTTACAATCATTGTTTTTGGTTTTAAATTATTGGGCTTAATTGGGCATAATTGTAAACATTGTTAATTTTCGGATTTTTCACTCTTCCTGACCTTGTTGCCTTGTGCAGAGCATAACTAGAGCTACAGTTATCGGTTTTTGATGATCTTGCTGTCCCAAGAAAGATAAGGAAGGGACCTACAAATTTCAGGTTCACAAAAATTGTCAAATTATTTGAAAATCAAAGCTAAATTCGGTCCCGAGTTCTCTGGCGCGGATCGGTCAAGGCGGTCCATGATGTTCCTTCACTTAAATGGGCCTAACTTACTCATCTTAAGCCCAATTAAGGCATATGATACCTTGTTGGAAAGCTTATTCAGAGGCCCTTAATTTGGTATAGGGTTAGGTCAGGATTAATAAGCAAAAATAGCAGTATACAGCCGCACAAGCCAGAGAGAGACGGAAATTAGACAACTTTTACAATCATTGTTTTTGCTTTTACATTGTTGGGCATAATTACTAAACATTGTTAATTTTTGGATTTTTCACTCTTCCTGACCTTGTTGCCTTGCGCAGAGCATAACTAGAGCTACAGATCTCGGATTTTGATGATCTTGCTTTGTCCCTAGAAAGATAAGGAAGGGACCTACAATTTCAGGTTCACAAGAATTGTCAAATTATTCCAAAATCAAGGCTAAATTGGGTCCCGAGTTCTCGGCGCGGATCAGTGCGCAGTCCATGATATTCCTTCATTTAAATGGGCCTAACTTACTAACTTAAGCCCAATTAAGGTAGATGATACCTTGTTGGAAAGCTTAATCAGAGGCCCTTAATTTGGTCTAGGGTTATGTCGGGATTAAAAAGCATAAATAGCAATTTACAGCCGCACAAGCCAGAGTGAGATGGAAATTACACAACTTTTACAATCATTGTTTTTGCTTTTACATTATTGGGCATAATTACTAAACATTGTTAATTTTCGGATATTTCACTCTTCCTTACCTTGTTGCCTTGTGCGAGCATAACTAGAGCTACACATATCGGATTTTGATGATCTTGCTGTCCCTAGAAAGATAAGGAAGGGACCTACCATTTCAGATCACAAGAATTGTCAAATTATTCCAAAATCAAGGCTAAATTGGGTCCCGAGTTCTCTGGTGCTCGGATCGGTCCGCGATCCATGATATTCCTTCACTTAAATGGGCCTAACTTACTAATCTTAAGCCCAAGTAAGGCATATGATGCCTTGTTGGAAAGCTTATTCAGAGGCCCTTAGTTTGGTCTAGGGTTATGTCAGGATTAATAAGCAAAAATAGCAGTTTACAACCGCACAAGCCGAGAGAGAGATGGAAATTAGACAACTTTTACAATCATTGTTTTTGCTATTACATTATTGGGCATAATTGCTAAACATTGTTAATTTTCTAATTTTTCACTCTTCCTGACCTTGTTGCCTTGTGCAGAGCATAACTAGAGCTACAGATATCGGATTTTGGTGATCTTGATGTCCCTAGAAAGATAAGGAAGGGACCTACAATTTCCGGTGCCACAAGAATTGACAAATTAGGCCAAAATCAGGGCTAAATTGAGTCCCGAGTTCTATGGTGCGGATCAGTGCGCAGTCCATGATGTTCCTTCACTTAAATGGGCATAACTTATTCATCTTAAGCCCAATTAAGGCATATGAAACCTTGTTGAAAGCTTATTCAGAGGCCCTTAATTTGGTCTAGGGTTAGGTCAGGATTATTAAGCATCAATAGCAGTTTACAGCCGCACAAGCCAGAGAGAGACGAAAATTAGACAACTTTTACAATCATTGTTTTTGCTTTTACATTATTGGGCTTAATTGCTAAACATTGTTAATTTTCGGATTTTTCACTCTTCCTGACCTTGTTGCCTTGTGCAGAGCATAACTAGAGCTACACATATCGGATTTTGATGATCTTGCTGTCCCTAGAAAGATAAGGAAGGGACCTACCATTTCAGATCACAAGAATTGTCAAATTATTCCAAAATCAAGGCTAAATTGGGTCCCGAGTTCTCTGGTGCGGATCAGTGCGCAGTCCATGATATTCCTTCACTTAAATGGGCCTAACTTACTAATCTTAAGCCCAAGTAAGGCATATGATGCCTTGTTGGAAAGCTTATTCAGAGGCCCTTAGTTTGGTCTAGGGTTAGGTCAGGATTAATAAGCAAAAATAGCAGTTTACAACCGCACAAGCCAGAGAGAGATGGAAATTAGACAACTTTTACAATCATTGTTTTTGCTATTACATTATTGGGCATAATTGCTAAACATTGTTAATTTTCTAATTTTTCACTCTTCCTGACCTTGTTGCCTTGTGCAGAGCATAACTAGAGCTACAGATATCGGATTTTGATGATCTTGCTGTCCCTAGAAAGATAAGGAAAGGACCTACAATTTCAGGTGCATAAGAATTGTCAAATTATTCCAAAATCAACGCTAAATTGGGTCCCGAGTTCTCTGGCGCGGATCAGTGTGCAGTCCATGATGTTCCTTCACTTAAATGGGCGTAACTTACTCATCTTTTGCCCAATTAAGGCATATGATACCTTGTTGGAAAGCTTATTCAGAGGCCCTTAATTTGGTCTAGGGTTAGGTCAGGATTAACAAGCAAAAATAGCAGTTTACAGCTGCACAAGCCAGAGAGAGACGGAAATTAGACAACTTCTACAATCATTGTTTTTGCTTTTACATTATTGGGCATAATTGCTAAACATTGTTAATTTTCAGATTTTTCACTCTTCCTGACCTTGTTGCCTTGTGCAGAGCATAACTAGAGCTACAGATATCGGATTTTGATGATCTTGCTGTCCCTAGAAAGATAAGGAAGGGACCTACAATTTCAGGTGCACAAGAATTGTCAAATTATTCCAAAATCAAGGATAAATTGGGTCCCGAGTTCTCTGGCGCTGATCAGTGCGCAATCCATGATATTCCTTCACTTAAATGGGCCTAACTTACTAATGTTAAGCCCAATTAAGGCATATGATACCTTGTTGGAAAGCTTATTCAGGGGCCCTTAATTTGGTCTAGGGTTAGGTCGGGAATAAAAGCATAAATAGCAGTTTACAGCCGTACAAGCTAGAGAGAGAAGGAAATTAGACAACTTTTACAATCATTGTTTTTGGTTTTAAATTATTGGGCTTAATTGGGCATAATTGTAAACATTGTTAATTTTCGGATTTTTCACTCTTCCTGACCTTGTTGCCTTGTGCAGAGCATAACTAGAGCTACAGATGTCGGATTTTGATGATCTTCTTTGTCCCTAGAAAGAAAAGGAAGGGACCTACAATTTCAGGTGCACAAGAATTGTCAAATTATTCCAAAATCAAGGCTAAATTGGGTCCCGAGTTCTCTGGCGCGGATCAGTGCACAGTCCATGATATTCCTTCACTTAAATGGGCCTAACTTACTAATCTTAAGCCCAATTAAGGCATATGATACCTTGTTGGAAAGCTTATTCAGAGGCCCTTAATTTGGTCTAGGGTTAGGTTGGGAATAAATAGCATAAATAGCAGTTTACAGCCGTACAAGCTAGAGAGAGAAGGAAATTAGACAACTTTTACAATCATTGTTTTTGGTTTTACATTATTGGGCTTAATTGGGCATAATTGCTAAACATTGTTAATTTTTGGATTTTTCACTCTTCCTGACCTTGTTGCCTTGCGCGGAGCATAACTAGAGCTACAGATTTCGGATTTTGGTGATCTTGCTGTCCCTAGAAAGATAAGGAAGGGACCTACAATTTCAGGTTCACAAGAATTGTCAAATTATTCCCAACTAAAGGCTAAATTGGGTCCCGAGTACTCTGGCGCGGATCAGTGCGCGGTCCATGATGTTCCTTCACTTAAATGGGCCTAACTTACTCATCTTAAGCCCAATTAAGGCATATGATACCTTGTATGTATAAGCTTATTCAAAGGCCCTTAATTTGGTCTAGGGTTAGGTCGGGAATAAAAAGCATAAATAGCAGTTTGCAGCTGCACAAGCTAGAGAGTGAAGGAAATTAGACAACTTTTACAATCATTGTTTTTGGTTTTACATTATTGGGTTTAATTGGGCTTAATTGCATAACATTGTTAGTTTTCGGATTTTCCACTCTTCCTAACATTGTTGCCTTGCGCAGAGCATAACTAGAGCTACATATTTCGGATTTTGGTGATCTTGCTGTCCCTAGAAAGATAAGGAAGACAATTTTACAATCATTGATTTTGGTTTTACGTTGTTGGGCTTAATTGGACTTAATTGCTAAACATAGTTAATTTTCGGATTGTTCACTCATCCCAGTCTTGTTGCCATGCGCAGAGTATAACTAGAGCTACAGATATCGGATTTTTTTGATCTTGTTGTGCCTAGAAAGATAAGGAAGAGACCTACAATTTCAGGTGACACAAGAATTGTCAATTTAGGCCAAAATCAAGGCTAAATTGGGTCCCGAGTACTCTCAGCGAATTGTCAATTTAGGCCAAAATCAAGGCTAAATAAGGATCAACAATGGTCCTTAAGATTAACAAATGTCCTATTGGAGCCCAAATGGACTTGTTTGATCCTAATAGAGCCAAAATGCACTTTTTAGGTCATATAGGACCTAACTGGGCCAATTTGTACTTCTTTGGTCCTATTGGAGCCCAAATGGACTTGTTTGATCCTAATAGAGCCCAAATGGACTTTTTAGGTCATATAGGACGTAACTGGGCCAATTTGTACTTCTTTGATCCTATTGGAGCCCAACTGGAATTGTATGATCCTAATAGAGCCCAAATGGACTTGTTAGGTCATATAGGACCTAACTTGGCCAATTTGTACTTCTTTGGTCCTATTGGAGCCCAAATGGACTTGTTTGATCCTAATAGAGCCCAAATGGACTTTTTAGGTCATATAGGACCTAACTGGGCCAATTTGTACTTCTTTGGTCCTATTAGAGCCCAAATGGACTTGTTAGGTCATAGGATCAAACAAGTCATAATAGAGCCCAAATGGACTTGTTTGATCCTAATAGAGCCCAAATGGACTTGTTTGATCCTAGTAGAGCCCAACTGGACATTTTAGGTCATATAGGACCTAACTTGGCCAATTTGTACTTCTAAGGTCCTATTGGAGCCCAAATGGACTTGTTTGATCCTAATAGAGTCCAAATGGGCTTGTTAGGTCATAAAGGACCTAATTGTGCCAATTTGTACTTCTTTGGTCCTATTGGAGCCCAAATGGACTTGTTTGATCCAAATAGAGCCCAAATGGACTAGTTAGGTCGTAAAGGACCTAATCGTGCCAATTTGTACTTCTTTGGTTATTGGAGCCCAAATGGACTTGTTTGATCCTAATAGGTCCTAATGGACTTTGTAGGTCATATAGGACCTAACTAGGTCAATTTGTACTTCTTTGGTCCTAATGGAGCCCAAATGGACCTGTTTGATCCTAATAGAGCCCAAATGGACTTTTTAGGTCATAAAGGACCTAACTGGGCCAATTTGTACTTTTTTGGTCCTATTGGAGCCCAAATGGACTTGTTTGATCCTAATAGAGCCCAAATAGACTTTTTAGGTCATATAGGACCTAACTGGGCCAATTTGTACTTCTTTGGTCCTATTGGAGCCCAAATGGACTTGTTTGATCCTAATAGAGCCCAACTGGACATTTTAGGTCATATAGGACCTAATTGGGTCAATTTGTACTTCTTTGGTCCTATTTGAGCCAAAATGGACTTGTTTGATCCTAATAGAGCCAAAATGCACTTTTTAGGTCATATAGGACCTAACTGGGCCAATTTGTACTTCTTTGGTCCTATTGGAGCCCAAATGGACTTGTTTGATCCTAATAGAGCCAAAATGCACTTTTTAGGTCATATAGGACCTAAGTGTGCCAATTTGTACTTCTTTGGTCCTATTGGAGCCCAAATGGATTTGTTTGATCCCCAATAGAGCCCAAATGGACTTTTTAGGTCATATATGTACTAACTTGGCTAATTTGTTATTATTTGGTCCTAATGGAGCCCAAATGGACTTGTTTGACCCTAATAGAGCCGAAATGGACTTTTTAGGTCATATAGGACCTAATGGCCCAATTTGTACTTCTTTGGTCCTAATGGAGGCCCAATGGACTTGCTTGATCCTAATAGAGCCCCAATGGACTTGTTTGATCCTAATAGAGCCTAAATGGACTTTTTAGGTCATAAAGGACTGGGCCAATTTGTACTTCTTTGGTCCTAATGGAGCCCAAATGGACCTGTTTGATCCTAATAGAGCCTAAATGGACTTTTTTAGGTGATAAAGGACCTAATCGGGCCAATTTGTACTTTTTGGTCCTATTGGAGCCCAAATGGACTTTTTTTTGATCCTAATAGAGCCCAAATAGACTTTTTAGGTCATATAGGACCTAATCTGGGCCAATTTGTACTTCTTTGGTCCTATTGGAGCCCAAATGGACTTGTTTGATCCTAATAGAGCCCAATCGACATTTTAGGTCATATAGGACCTAATCGGGCCAATTTGTACTTCTTTGGTCCTATTGGAGCCCAAATGGACATGGTTGATCCTAATAGAGCCAAAATGCACTTTTAGGTCATATAGGACCTAACTGGGCCAATTTGTACTTCTTTGGTCCTATTGGAGCCCAAATGGACTTGTTTAATCCTAATAGAGCCAAAATGCACTTTTAAGGTCATATAGGACCTAACTGTGCCAATTTGTACTTCTTTGGTCCTATTGGAGCCCAAATGGATATGTTTGATCCTAATAGAGCCCAAATGGACTTTTTAGGTCATATAGGACCTAACTGGGCCAATTTGTACTTCGTTGGTCCTAATGGAGCCCAAATGGACTTGTTTGACCCTAATAGAGCCCAAATGGATTTTTTAGGTCATATAGGACCAAACTAGGCCAATTTGTACTTCTTGTCCCAAATAGACAACTTTTACAATCATTGTTTTTGCTTTTACATTATTGGGCATAATTGGGCTTAATTGATAAACATTTGTTTAATTTTCGGATTTTCACTCATCCCGACCTTGTTGCCTTGCGTAGAGCATAACTAGAGCTACAGATATCGGATGTTGGTGATCTTGCTGTCCCTAGAAAGATAAGGAAGAGACCTACAATTTCAGGTGTCAAAAGAATTGTCAAATTAGGCCAAAATCAAGGCTAAATTGGTTCCCGAGTTCTCTGCCGCGGATCAGTACGTAGTCCATGATGTTCCTTCACTTAAATGGGCCTAACTTACTCTTCTTAAGCCCAATTAAGACACATGATACCTTGTTGGGAACGCTTATTCAGTGGCCCTTAATTTGGTTTAAGGCTAGGTCAGGATTAATAAGCATAAATAGGATAAGGAAGAGACCTACAATTTCCGTTTTCACAAGAATTATCAAATTAGGCCAAAATCAAGGCTAAATTGGGTCCCGAAGTCTCTCTAGCGCATCAAGACGTAGTCCATGATGTTCCTTCCTTATATGGGCCTAACTTACTCATCTTAAGCCCAATTAAGGCATACGATACCTTGTTGGAAAGCTTATTCAGAGGCCCTGAATTTAGTCTAGGGTTAGGTCATGATCAATAAGCATAAATAGCAGCTTACAGCCGACAAGCCAGAGAGAGATTGAAATTAGACAACTTTTACAATCATTGTTTTTGCTTTTACATTATTAGGCTTAATTGGGCTTAATTGCTAAACATTGTTAATTTTCGGATTTTTCACTCCTCCTGACCATGTTGCCTAGCGCAGAGCATAACTAGAGCTACAGATATCGGATTTTGGTGTTCTTACTGTCCCTAGAAAGATAAGGAAGAGACCTACAATTTCAGGTTTCACAAGAATTGTCAAATTAGGCCAAAATCAAGGCTAAATTGGGTCCCGAGTTCTCTGGCACGGATCAGTGCGCAGTCCATGATGTTCCTTCACTTAAATGGGCCTAAGTTACTCATCTTAAGCCCAATTAAGGCATATGATACCTTGTTTGAAAGCTTATTTAGAGGCCCTTAATTTGGTCTAGGGTTAGGTCAGGATTAATAAGCATAAATAGCCGTTTACATCCGCACAAGCCAAAGAGAGATGGAAACTATTCAACTTTTACAATCATTATTTTTGCTTTTACATTATTGGGCTTAATTGCTAAACATTGGTAATTTTCGGATTTTTCACTCATCCTGACCTTGTTGCCTTGCGAGACCATAACTAGAGCTACGTATATCGGATTTTGGTGATCTTGCTTTCCCTAGAAATATAAGGAAGGGACCTACAATCTCCCAGGTTTCACAAGAATTGTCAAATTAGCCAAAATCAAGGCTAAATTGGGTCCCAGTTCTCGGGCGCGGTTCAAAGGGTGCTGTCCATGTTGTTCCTTCACTTAAATGGGCCTAACTTACTCATCTTAAGCCCAATTAAGGCATATGATACCTTGTTGGAAAGCTTATTCAGAGGCCCTTAATTTGGTCTAGGGTTAGGTCAGGATTAATAAGCATAAATAGCAGTTTGCAGCCGCACAAGCCAAAGAGAGACGAAAATTATAAAACTTATACAATCATTGTTTTTGCTTTTACATTATTGGGCTTAATTGGGCTTAATTGCTAAACATTCTTAATTTTCAGACTTTTCTCTCATCCTGACCTTGTTACCTTGCGCAGAGCATAACTAGAGCTACAGATATCGGATTTTGGTGATCTTACTGTCCCTAGAAAGATAAGGAAGAGACCTACAATTTCAGGTGTCACAAGAATTGTCAAATTAGGCCAAAATCAAGGCTAAATTGGGTCCCGAGTTCTCTGGCACGGATCAGTGCGCAGACCATGATGTTCCTTCACTTAAATGGGCCTAAGTTACTCATCTTAAGCCCAATTAAGGCATATGATACCGTGTTGGAAAGCTTATTCAGAGGCCCTTAATTTGGTCTAGGGTTAGGTCAGGATTAATAAGCATAAATAGCAATTACAGCCGCCAAATCCAGAGAGAGATGGAAATTATTGATCTTTTTCAATAATTGTTTTTGTTTTTACTTTATTGGGCTTAATCAAGCTAAACAATGTTAATTTTCGGATTTTTCACTCATCCCGAACTTGTTGCCTTGCGCATAGCGTAACAAGAGCTACAACATCGGATTTTGGGGGATCTTGCCGTCCCAGAAAGATAAGGAAGAGACCCGCAATTTCAGGTTTCACAAGAATTGTCAAATTAGGCCAAAACCAAGGCAAATTGGGTCCCGAGTTCTTGGCACGGATCATCAGCAGCTCAATGATGTTCCTTCACTTAAATGGGCCTAACTTACTCATCTTAAGCCCAATTAAGGCACAAGATACCTTGTTGGAAAGCTTATTCAGAGGCCCTTAATTTGGTCTATGGTTTAGTCAGGATTAATAAGCATAAATAGGATAAAGAAGAGACATTCAATTTCAGGTTTCATGAATTGTAAAATTAGGCCAAAATCAAGCAAATTGGGTCCAGAGTTCTCTAGCGGATCAGTGCGTAGTCCATGATGTTCCTTCACTTAAATGGGCCTAACTACTTTTCTTAAGCCCACTAATGCACATGATACCATGTTGGAAAGTGTTATTCAGAGGCCCTCAATTTGGTCTAGTGGTTAGGTCAGATTAATAAGCATAAATAGCAATTTACAGGTGCAAAATCCAGAGATCTAAATTATACAACTTTTACAATCATAGTTTTTTGTTTTTACATTATTGGACTTAACTCATAAACAATGTTAATTTTCGGATTTTTCACTCATCCCACTTTGTTGCCTTGCGCAGAGCATAACAAGAGCTACAGATATTGGATTTTGGTGATCTTGTTGTCCCTAGAAAGATAAGGAAGAGACCACAATTTTTGTTTCACAAGAATTCACAAATTAGGCCAAAACCAAGACTAAATTGGGTCACGAGCTCCCTCAAGCGTGGATCGCTGCGCACCCACGATGTTCCTTCACTTAAATGGTCCTAACTTATCTCATCTTAAGCCCAATTAATGCATATGATACCTTGTTGGAAAGCTTTATTCGGAGGCCCTTAATTTGGCTCTAGGTTAGGCTGAGGATTAATAAGCATAAATAGCTGTTTACAACCGCACAAGCCAGAGAGAGACGGAAATTAGACAACTTTTACAATCATTGTTTTTGCTTTTACATTATTGGGCTTAATGGCTTAATTGCTAAACATTTGTTTAATTTTCAGATTTTTACTCATCCTCGACATTGCTGCCTTGGGCGCAGAGCATAACTAGAGCGACAGATATCTGATTTTTGGTGATCCCCGTCCCTAGAAAGATAAGGAAGAGACCTACAATCTGTGCTTCAAAAGAATTGTCTAACTAGGCCAAAATCATGGTAAATCTGGTCCCAGCTCCTCCGGCGCGGATCGATGCTTAGTCCATGATGTTCCTTCACTTAAATGGGCCCTAGCTAATCCCTTTTCTTAGCCCAATTAAGACACATGATACCTTGTAGGAAAGCTTATTCGGTAGCACCTAATTTGGTCTAAGGTTAGGTTAGGACTATAAGCATAAATAGGATAAGGAAGAGACCCACAATTTCCTGCTTTCACAAGAATTGTCAAATTAGGCCAAAATCAAGTCTAAATTAGTCCCGAGGCCCTCTAGCGCATCAATGCGTAGTCCATATGTTCCTTCACTTAAATGGTCCTAACTTACTCATCTTAAGCCCAATTAATGCATATGATACCATGTTGAAAGTTTTGTCTGAGGCCCTTAATTTGGTCTAGGTTAGGTCGGATTAATAGCATAAATAGCTGTTTACAAACCGCACAAGCCAGAAAGAGACGGAAATTAGACAACTTTACAATCATTGTTTTTGCTTTTTACATTATTGGGCTTAATTGGGCTTAATATCTAAACATTTGCTTAATTTTCAGATTTTTCACTCATCCCGACATTGTTTGCCATACAGAGCATAACTAGAGCTACATATATCGGATTTTGGTGATCTTGATGTCCCTAGAAAGATAAGGAAGAGACCTACAATTTCGTGTTTCAAAAGAATTGTCTAATTAGCCAAAATCAAGGGTAAATTGGGTCCCGAGTTCCTTCCGCAGGACTGCTTAGTCCATGATGTTCCTTCACTTAAATGGGACTAACTAATCTTTCTTCTTAAGCCCACAAGACACATGATACCTTGTTGGAAGCATATTCAAGTGGCACTTAATTTGGCTCCAAGGTTAGGTCAGGATTATAAGCATAAATAGGATAAGGAAGAGACCCACAATTTGCTCTTCACAAGAATTGTCAAATTAGGCCAAAATCAAGCCTAAACTGGGTCCCGAAGTTCCCTAGCGCGCATCAATGCGTAGTCCATGATGTTCCTTCACTTATATGGGCCTAACTTACTCATCTTAAGCCCAATTAAGGCATATGATACCTTGTTGGAAAGCTTATTCAGAGGCCCTTAATTTATTCTATGGTTAGGTCATGATTAATAAGCATAAATAGCTTTTACAGCTGCACAACCCAGAGAGAGAGACTGAAATTAGACAACTTTTACAATCATTGTTTTTGCTTACGTTATTAGGCTTAATTGGGCTTAACTGCTAAACATTGTTAATTTTCGGATTTTTCACTCATCCCCACCATGTTGCCTTAGCGCAGTATATAACTAGAGCTACAGATATCGGATTTTGGTGATCTTGCTGTCCTTTAGCAAGATAAGGAAGAGACCTACACTTTGTTTCACAAGAGTTGTCAAATTAGGCCAAAATCAAGGCTAAATTGGGTCCCGTTCTCTGGTGCGGATCGGCGCAGTCCCATGATGTTCCTTCACTTAAATGGGTTTAACTTACCCACCTTAAGCCCAATTAAGGCATATGATACCTTGTTCTAGAAGCTTATTCGTGAGTCCCTTAATTTGGTCTAGGGTTTGGTCAGGATTAATAAGCATAAATAGTAGCTTACAGCCAGCATGTTCGTAGAGAGACTAAATTAGACAACTTTACAATCATTGTTTTTGCTTTTTACATTATTGTGCTTAATTGGGCTTAATTGCTAAACATTGATAATTTTCGATTTTTCACCATCCTAACCTTGTTGCCTGCGAGAGCATAACTAGGCTATAGATATCGGATTTTGGTGATCTTGTCAGTCCCTAGAAAGATAAGGAAGAGACCTACAATTTCAGGGTTTCATAAGAATTGCGAAATTAAGCCAAAATCTAGGCAAACTGGCTCCCGAGTTCTCCGACGCGGATCAAGACGTAGTCCATGATGTTCCTTCAACTAAATTGGCCTAACTTCTTCTTCTTAAGCCCACCAAGGCATATGATACCCTCTTGGAAAGCTGATTCAGAGGCCCTTAGTTTCGTCTAGGGTTAGTCATGATTACTAACATAAATAGCAGTCTACAGCCGCACAATCCAGAGAGAGACGAAATTAGACAACTTTTTACAATCATTGTTTTTGCTTACATTATTAGGCTTAATTGGCGCTTTTAATTGCTAAACATTGTTAATTTTCTGATTTTTCACTCATCCCGACCTTTGTTGCGATAGCGCAGAGCATAACTAGAGCTGCGTATATCGGATTTTGGTGATCTTACCGCTCCCAAGAAAGACAAAGAAGAGACCTACAATTTCAAGTTTCCCAAGAATTGTCAAATTAGGCCAAAATCAAGGCTAAATTTGATCACGAAGTTCTTCGGCACGGACCAAGACGCCAGTCCATGATGTTCGCTTCACTTAAACGGGCATAACTTACTCATCTTAAGCCCAACTAAGGCATATAAATCCTTGTTGGAATGCTTATTCGAGGCTCTTAATTTGGTCTAGGGTTTGGTGAGCGATTAATACATAAATAATCTTACAACCGCATGCTGCAGAGAGATGGAAATTAGACAACTTTTACAATCATTGTTTTTGCTTTACATTATCGGGCTTAATTGGGCTTAATTGCTAAACATTTGTTTAATTTTCAGATTTTTCACTCATTATCCCGACATTGTTGCCTTTTGACGCAGAGCATAACTAGAGCTGGGCGTATATCTGATTCCGGTGATCTTGTCAGTGCCCTAGAAAGATAAGGAAGAGACCTGCAATTTCAGGTGTCAAAAGAACTATCTAACTAGGCCAAAATCAAGGGTGGAAAATTGGGTCCTGAGTTCTTCAAGTGGGATCGCTGCTTAGTCCATGATGTTCCTTCACTTAAACGGGCTAACTAACTCTTCTTAAGCCCACTCAAGACAAATCATTGGAAAGCTTATTCCAAGTAGCACTTAATTTGGTCTAAGCCAGCCGGGATTATAAGTATAAATAGGATAAGGAAGAGACCTACAATTCCTCGCTTTCACAAGAATTGTCAAATTAGGCCAAAATCGCTTCCCTCAAATTCGGGTCCCATAGTTCTCTAGCGCATCAATGCAGTCCACATGATGTGTTCCTTCACTTATATGGGCCTAACTTACTCATCTTAAGCCCACCTAAGGTATATGATTCCTGGCTGGAAAGCTTATTCAGAGGCCCTTAATTTGTTCTATGGTTAGGTCATGATTAATACATAAATAGCCGCTACAAAGGCACAACCGCAGAGAGAGACCAAATTAGACAACTTTACAATCATTGTTTTTGCTTTTACGTCATTAGGGCTTAATTCGGCTTAATTGCTAAACATTGTTAATTTTCGGATTTTTCACTCATCCCCACCTCACGTTGCCTAGCACAAGCATAACTAGAGCCACGATATCGGATTTTGGTGATCTTGTCGTCCCTAGCAAGATAAGGAAGAGACCTACAATTTCGTGTTTCACAAGAGTTGTCAAATTAGGCCAAAATCAAGGCAAACTGGGTCCTCAATTCTCTCGCGGATCACCACGCAATTCATGATGTCCTCTTCACAAATGGGCTTAACTTACTCACCTAAGCCCAATTAAGGCATATGATACCTTGTTGTGAAGTTTATCCGAGTCCCTCACCTTGGTCTAGGTTTGGTCAGGATTAATAAGCATAAATAGCAGTTTACACCGCACAAGCAGCAGACAGACGGAAATGAGACAACTTTACAAATCATTGTTTTTGCTTTACATTATTGTGCTTAATTGGGCTTTAATTGCTAAACATTGATAATCGATTTTTCACTCATCCTAACCTCGTTGCCTTGCGAGAGCATAACTAGGCTATAGATATCGGATTTTGGTGATCTTGCTGTCCCTAGAAAGATAAGGAAGAGACCTACAATTTTAGGTTTCATAAGAATTACGAAATTAGCCAAATCTAGGCTAAATTGGCTCCCTGAAGTTCTCTCGACGTCGATCAAGACAGTCCAAGATGTTCCTTCACCAAACGGGCCTAATTACTTCTTTTAAGCCCAATTAAGGACATGACACCTTCTGGAAAGCTTATTCAGAGGTACCCTAGTTTGGTCTAGGGTTAGGTCATGATTAATTGAGCATAAACAGCAGTTCACAGCCGCACAATCCTTCGAGAGAGACCGAAAATTGTGGACAACCTTTACAATCATTGTTTTTGCTTTTACATTATTAGGTTTAATTGGGCTTAATTACAAACATTGTTAACTTTTGGATTTTTCACTCATCCCGACCCTTGTTGCTT
>JAUPTC010001152.1:0-28342 GCA_030762895.1 Sophora flavescens
GGGACAGCAAGATCCCCAAAATCCGATATCTCGTAGCTCTAGTTATGCTCTATGCAAGGCAACAAGGTCAAGATGAGTAAAAAATCTGAAAATTAACAATGTTTGGCAATTAAGCCCAATAATGTTAAAGCAAAAACAATGATTGTAAAAGTTGTCTAATTTCCGTCTCTCTCTGGCTTGTACGGCTGTAAACTGCTATTTATGCTTATTAATCCTGACATAACCCTAGATCAAATTAAGGGCCTCTGAATAAGCTTTCCAACAAGGTATCATATGCCTTAATTAGGCTTAAGATGAGTAAGTTAGGCCCATTTAAGTGAAGGAACATCATGGACTACGCACTAATCCGCACCAGAGAACTCGGGACCCAATTTAGCAATGATTTTTGCCTAATTTGACAATTCTTATGAAACCTAAAATTGTAGGTCTCTTCCTTATATTTCTAGGGACAGCAAGATCACCAAAATCCGATATCTGAAGCTCTAGTTATGCTCTATGCAAGGCAACAAGGTCAAGATGATTGAAAAATCCGAAAATTAACAATGTTTGGCAATTAAGCCCAATAATGTAAAAGCAAAAACAATGATTGTAAAAGTTGTCTAATTTCCGTCTCTCTCTGGCTTGTACTACTGTAAACTACTATTTATGCTTATTAATCCTGACCTAACCCTAGATCAAATTAAGGGCCTCTGAATAAGCTTTCCGACAAGGTATCATATGCCTTAATTGGGCTTCAGATGAGTAAGTTAGGCCCATTTAAGTGAAGGAACATCATGGACTACGCACTAATCCGCCCCAGAGAACTCTGGACCCAATTTAGCATTGATTTTGGCCTAATTTGACAATTCTTGTGAAACCTGAAATTGTAGGTCTCTTCCTTATCTTTCTAGGGACAGCAAGATCACCAAAATCCGATATTTGTACCTCTAGTTATGCTCTGCGCAAGACAACAAGGTCGGGATGAGTGAAAAATCTGAAAATTAACAATGTTTAGCAATTAAGCCCAATTATGCCCATTAATGTAAAATCAAAAACAATGATTGTAAAAAGTTGTCTAATTTCCGTCACTCTCGGCTTGTGCGATCAGAACTGCAATTTATGCTTATTAATCCTGACCTAATCCTAGACCAAATTAAGGGTCTCTGAATAAGCTTTCCAACTAGGTGTCATACGCCTTAATTGGGCTTAAGATGAGTAAGTTAGGCCGATTTAAGTGAACGAACATCATGGACTGCACACTGATCCGCGCCAAAGAACTCGGGACCCAATTTAGACTTGATTTTGGCCTAATTTGACAATTCTTGTGACACCTGAAATTATAGGTTTCTTCCTTATATTTCTAGGGACAGCAAGATCACCAAAATTCGATATTTGTAGCTCCAGTTATGCTCTATGCAAGGCAATAAGGTCAGGATGAGTGAAAAATCCAAAAATTAACAATGTTTAGAAATTAAGCCCAATTATGCCCATTAATGTAAAATCAAAAACAATGATTGTAAAAGTTGTCTAATTTCCGTCACTCTCTGGCTTGTGCGACTGTAAACTGCAATTTATGCTTATTAATCCTGACCTAATCCTAGACCAAATTAAGGGTCTCGAATAAGCTTTCCAACTAGGTGTCATACGCCTTAATTGGGCTTAAGATGAGTAAGTTAGGCCGATTTAAGTGAACGAACATCATGGACTGCACACTGATCCGCGCCAAAGAACTCGGGACCCAATTTAGACTTGATTTTGGCCTAATTTGACAATTCTTGTGACACCTGAAATTATAGGTTTCTTCCTTATATTTCTAGGGACAGCAAGATCGCCAAAATTCGATATTTGTAGCTCCAGTTATGCTCTATGCAAGGCAATAAGGTCAGGATGAGTGAAAAATCCGAAAATTAATAATGTATGGCAATTAAGCCCAATAATGTAAAAGCAAAAACATTGATTGTAAAAGTTGTCTAATTTCCGTCTCTCTCTGGCTTGTGTGCCTGTAAACTGCTATTTATGCTTATTAATCATGACCTAACCCTAGACCAAATTAAGGGCCTCTGAATAAGCTTTCCAATAAGGTATCATATGCCTTAATTGGGCTTAAGATGAGTTAGTTAGGCCGATTTAAGTGAACGAACATCATGGACTGCGCACTGATCCGTGCCAGAGAACTCGGGACCCAATTTAGCATTGATTTTGGCCAAATTTGAGAATTCTTGTGACACCTGAAATTGTAGGTCTCTTCCTTATCTTTCTAGGGACAGCAAGATCACCAAAATCCAATATCTGTAGCTCTAGTTATGCTCTGCGCAAAGCAACAAGGTCAGGATGAGTAAAAAATCCGAAAATTAACAATGTTTAGAAATTAAGCCCAATTAGGCCCAATAATGTAAAATAAAAAACAATGAATGTAAAAGTTGTCTAATTTTCGTCACTCTCTGGCTTGTGCAGCTGTAAACTTCTATTTAGGCTTATTAATACTGACCTAATCCTAGACCAAATTAAGGGCCTCTGAATAAGCTTTCCAACCAAGTATCATATGCCTTAATTGGGCTTAAGATGAGTAAGTTAGGCCCATTTAAGTGAAGGAACATTGTGGACTGCGCACTGATCCCCGCCAGAGAACTCGGGACCCAATTTAGCCATGATTTTGGCCTAATTTGACAATTCTTGAGAAACCTGAAATTGTAGGTCTCTTCCTTATCTTTCTAGAGATAGCAAGATGACCAAAATTCGATATCTGTAGCTTTAGTTATGCTTTACGCAAGGCAACAAGGTCAGGATGAGTGAAAAATGCAAAAATTAACAATGTTTAGCAATTAAGTCCAATAATGTAAAAGCAAAAACAAAGATTGTAAAAGTTGTCTAATTTCCGTCTCTCTCTGGCTTGTGGGGCTATAAACTGCTATTTATGCTTATTAATCCTGACCTAACCCTAGACCAAATTAAGGGCCTCTAAATAAGCTTTCCAACAAGATATCATATGCCTTAATTGGGCTTAAGATGAGTAAGTTGGCCCTTTAATGAGGAGGCCCCGGACCCCGCTTGATTTTGCCCTAAATTGCTTGAAACGAATTGTAGGTCTCTCCTTATCTCTAGGGAAGCAAGATCACCAAAACCGATATCGGCCTTATCTCGTGGCAACAAGGGGGATGAGTGAAAAATCGAAAATTAACCATGTTTAGCAATTAAGTCCAATAATTTAAAAGAAAAACAATGATTGTAAAAGTTGTCTAATTTCCCCCCCTGTAAACTTCTATTTATGCTTATTAATCATGACCTAACCCTAGACCAAATTAAGGGCCTCTGAATAAGCTTTCCAACAAGGTATCATATGCCTTAATTGGGCTTAAGATGAGTAAGTTAGGCCCATTTAAGCGAAGGAACATCATGGACTGCACACTGATCCGCTCCAGAGAACTCGGGACCCAATTTTGCCTTGATTTTGAACTAATTTCACAATTATTGTGAAACATGAAATTGTAGGTCTCTTCCTTATCTTTCTAGGGACAACAAGATCACCCAAATCCGGTATCTGTAGCTCTAGTTATGCTCTGTGCAAGGCAACAAGGTCAAGAAGAGTGAAAAATCCGAAAATTAACAATGTTTAACAATTAAGCCCAATAATGTAAAATCAAAAAAAATGATTGTTAAAGTTGTGTAATTTTCGTCTCTTTCTGGCTTGTGCGGCTATAAACTGCTATTTATGCTTATTAGTCCTGACCTAAACCTAGACCAAATTAAGGACCTCTGAATAAGCTTTCCAACAAGGTATCATATGCCTTAATTGGGCTTAAGATGAGTAAGTTAGGCCCATTTAAGTGAAAGAACATCAAGGACTGCGCACTAATCCACGCCAAAGAACTCGGGACCCAATTTAGCCTGATTTTGGCCTAATTTGACAATTCTTGTTAAACCTGAAATTGTAGGTCTCATCCATATATTTCTAGGGACAGCAAGATCACCAAAATCCGATATATGTAGCTCTAGTTATGCTATGCGCAAGGCAACAAGGTCAGGATGAGTGAAAAATCCGAAAATTAACAATGTTTAAAAATTAAGCCCAATAATGTAAGAGCAAAAACAATGATTGTAAAAGTTGTCTAATTTGACAATTCTTGTGAAACCTGAAATTGTAGGTCTCTTTCTTATATTTTTAGGGACAACAAGATCCCCAAAATCCGATATCTGTAGCTCTAGTTATGCTCTATGCAAGGCAACAAGGTCAAGATGAGTGAAAAATCCGAAAATTAACAATGTTTGGCAATTAAGCCCAATAATGTTAAAGCAAAAACAATGATTGTAAAAGTTGTCTAATTTCCGTCTCTCTCTGACTTGTACGACTGTAAACTGCTATTTATGCTTATTAATCCTGACCTAACCCTATATCAAATTAAGGGCCTCTGAATAAGCTTTCCAACAAGGTATCATATGCCTTAATTGGGCTTAAGATGAGTAAGTTAGGCCCATTTAAGTGAAGGAACATCATGGACTGCGCACTAATCCGCACCAGAGAACTCGGGACCCAATTTAGCAATGATTTTTGCCTAATTTGACAATTCTAATGAAACCTGAAATTGTAGGTCTCTTCCATATATTTCTAGGGACAGCAAGATCACCAAAATCCGATATCTGAAGCTCTAGTTATGCTCTATGCAAGGCAACAAGGTCAAGATGATTGAAAAATCCGAAAATTAACAATGTTTGGCAATTAAGCCCAATAATGTAAAAGCAAAAACAATGATTGTAAAAGTTGTCTAATTTCCGTCTCTCTCTGGCTTGTACTAATGTAAACTACTATTTATGCTTATTAATCCTGACCTAACCCTAGATCAAATTAAGGGCCTCTGAATATGCTTTCCGACAAGGTATCATATGCCTTAATTGGGCTTCAGATGAGTAAGTTAGGCCCATTTAAGTGAAGGAACATCATGGACTACGCACTAATCCGCCCTGAGAGAACTCTGGACCCAATTTAGCATTGATTTTGGCCTAATTTGACAATTCTTGTGAAACCTGAAATTGTAGGTCTCTTCCTTATCTTTCTAGGGACAGCAAGATCACCAAAATCCGATATCTGTAGCTCTAGTTATGCTCTGCGCAAGACAACAAGGTCAGGATGAGTGAAAAATCCGAAAATTAACAATGTTTAGAAATTAAGCCCAATTATGCCCATTAATGTAAAATCAAAAACAATGATTGTAAAAGTTGTCTAATTTCCGTCACTCTCTGGCTTGTGCGACTGTAAACTGCAATTTATGCTTATTAATCCTGACCTAATCCTAGACCAAATTAAGGGTCTCTGAATAAGCTTTCCAACTAGGTGTCATACGCCTTAATTGGGCTTAAGATGAGTAAGTTAGGCCGATTTAAGTGAACGAACATCATGGACTGCACACTGATCCGCGCCAAAGAACTCGGGACCCAATTTAGACTTGATTTTGGCCTAATTTGACAATTCTTGTGACACCTGAAATTATAGGTTTCTTCCTTATATTTCTAGGGACAGCAAGATCACCAAAATCCGATATTTGTAGCTCCAGTTATGCTCTATGCAAGGCAATAAGGTCAGGATGAGTGAAAAATCCGAAAATTAATAATGTTTGGCAATTAAGCCCAATAATGTAAAAGCAAAAACATTGATTGTAAAAGTTGTCTAATTTCCGTCTCTCTCTGGCTTGTGCGCCTGTAAACTGCTATTTATGCTTATTAATCATGACCTAACCCTAGACCAAATTAAGGGCCTCTGAATAAGCTTTCCAATAAGGTATCATATGCCTTAATTGGGCTTAAGATGAGTTAGTTAGGCCGATTTAAGTGAACGAACATCATGGATCGCATGACTGATCCTTGCCAGAGAACTCGGGACCCAATTTAGCATTGATTTTGGCCAAATTTGAGAATTCTTGTGACACCTGAAATTGTAGGTCTCTTCCTTATCTTTCTAGGGACAACAAGATCACCAAAATCCAATATCTGTAGCTCTAGTTATGCTCTGCGCAAAGCAACAAGGTCAGGATGAGTAAAAAATCCGAAAATTAACAATGTTTAGAAATTAAGCCCAATTAGGCCCAATAATGTAAAATAAAAAACAATGAATGTAAAAGTTGTCTAATTTTCGTCACTCTCTGGCTTGTGCAGCTGTAAACTTCTATTTAGGCTTATTAATACTGACCTAATCCTAGACCAAATTAAGGGCCTTTGAATAAGCTTTCCAACCAAGTATCATATGCCTTAATTGGGCTTAAGATGAGTAAGTTAGGCCCATTTAAGTGAAGGAACATTGTGGACTGCGCACTGATCCCCGCCAGAGAACTCGGGACCCAATTTAGCCATGATTTTGGCCTAATTTGACAATTCTTGTGAAACCTGAAATTGTAGGTCTCTTCCTTATCTTTCTAGAGATAGCAAGATCACCAAAATTCGATATCTGTAGCTCTAGTTATGCTTTACGCAAGGCAACAAGGTCAGGATGAGTGAAAAATGCAAAAATTAACAATGTTTAGCAATTAAGTCCAATAATGTAAAAGCAAAAACAATGATTGTAAAAGTTGTCTAATTTCCGTCTCTCTCTGGCTTGTGGGGCTATAAACTGCTATTTATGCTTATTAATCCTGACCTAACCCTAGACCAAATTAAGGGCCTCTAAATAAGCTTTCCAACAAGATATCATATGCCTTAATTGGGCTTAAGATGAGTAAGTTAGGCCCATTTAAATGAAGGAACATCATGGACTGCGCACTGATCCGCGCCAGAGAACTCGAGACCCAACTTAGCCTTGATTTTGCCCTAAATTGACAATTCTTGTGACACCTGAAATTGTAGGTCTCTTCCTTATCTTTCTAGGGATAGCAAGATCACCAAAATCAGATATCTGTAGCTCTAGTTATGCTCTGTGCATGGCAACAAGGTCAGGATGAGTGAAAAATCCGAAAATTAACCATGTTTAGCAATTAAGTCCAATAATTTAAAAGCAAAAACAATGATTGTAAAAGTTGTCTAATTTTCGTCTCTCTCTGCGCCTGTAACTCTATTTATGCTTTTAACTGACCTAACCCTAGACCAAAAAGGGCCTCAAAACCCAGGTATCAGCCTAATGGCTAAAGTAGCCCATAAGGAAACCCCCGGACCCAATTTTCCTTGATTTTGACTAATTTCCAATTATTGTGAAACATGAAATAGGTCTCTTCCTTATCTTTCTAGGGACAACAAGATCACCAAAATCCGATATCGTAGCTCTAGTTATGCTCTGTGCAAGGCAACAAGGTCGGGAAGAGTGAAAAATCAAAATTAACAATGTTTAACAATTAAGCCCAATAATGTAAAATCAAAAACAATGATTGTTAAAGTTGTCTAATTTTCGTCTCTTTCACGCCTAAACCTATTTATGCTATTAGTCCGACCTAAACCTAGACCAAATTAAGGACCTCGAATAAGCTTTCCAACAAGGTATCATATGCCTTAATTGGGCAAGATGAGTAAGTTAGCCCATTTAAGTAAAGAACACGGCACTAATCCACGCCAAAGAACGGGACCCAATTGCCTGATTTTGGCCTAATTTGACAATTCTTGTTAAACCAAATTGTAGGTCTCATCCATATATTTTAGGGACACAAGATCACCAAAATCCGATATATGTAGCTCTAGTTATGCTATACGCAAGGCAACAAGGTCGGGGATGAGTGAAAAATCCAAAAATTAACAATGTTTAAAAATTAAGCCAATAATGTAAGAGCAAAAACAATGATTGTAAAAGTTGCCTAATTTGACAATTCTTGTGAAACCACGAAATTGTAGGTCTCTTCCTTATATTTCTAGGGAAACAAGATCCCCAAAATCCGATATCTGTAGCTCTAGTTATGCTCTATACAAGGCAACAAGGTCACGATGAGTGAAAAATCCGAAAATTAACAATGTTTATCAATTAAGCCCAATAATGTAAAAGCAAAAACAATGATTGTAAAAGTTGTCTAATTTCCGTCTCTCTCTGGGTTGTACGACTATAAACTGCTATTTATGCTTATTAATCCTGACCTTACACTAGATCAAATTAAGGGCGTCTGAATAAGCTTTCCAACAAGGTGTCATATGCCTTAATTGGGCTTAAGATGAGTAAGTTAGGCCCATTTAAGTGAAGGAACATCATGGACTGCGCACTAATCCGCACCAGAGAACTCGGGACCCAATTTAGCAATGATTTTTGCCTAATTTGACAATTCTTATGAAACCTGAAATTGTAGGTCTCTTCCTTATATTTCTAGGGACAGCAAGATCACCAAAATCCGATATCTGAAGCTCTAGTTATGCTCTATGCAAGGCAACAAGGTCAAGATGATTGAAAAATCCGAAAATTAACAATGTTTGGCAATTAAGCCCAGTAATGTAAAAGCAAAAACAATGATTGTAAAAGTTGTCTAATTTTCGTCTCTCTCTGGGTTGTACTACTGTAAACTACTATTTTTGCTTATTAATCCTGACCTAACCCTAGATCAAATTAAGGGCCTCTGAATAAGCTTTCCGACAAGGTATCATATGCCTTAATTGGGCTTCAGATGAGTAAGTTAGGCCCATTTAAGTGAAGGAACATCATGGACTTCGAACTCATCCGCCCCAGAGAACTCTGGACCCAATTTAGCATTGATTTTGGCCTAATTTGACAATTCTTGTGAAACCTGAAATTGTAGGTCTCTTCCTTATCTTTCTAGGGACACCAAGATCACCAAAATCCGATATCTGTAGCTCTAGTTATGCTCTGCGCAAGACAACAAGGTCAGGATGAGTGAAAAATCCGAAAATTAACAATGTTTAGAAATTAAGCCCAATTATGCCCATTAATGTAAAATCAAAAACAATGATTGTAAAAGTTGTCTAATTTCCGTCACTCTCTGGCTTGTGCGACTGTAAACTGCAATTTATGCTTATTAATCCTGACCTAATCCTAGACCAAATTAAGGGTCTCTGAATAAGCTTTCCAACTAGGTATCATACGCCTTAATTGGGCTTAAGATGAGTAAGTTAGGCCGATTTAAGTGAACGAACATCATGGACTTCACACTGATCCGCCCCAGAGAACTCTGGACCCAATTTAGCATTGATTTTCGCCTAATTTGACAATTCTTGTGAAACCTGAAGTTATAGGACTCTTCCTTATATTTCTAGGGACAGCAAGATCACCAAAATCCGATATTTGTAGCTCCAGTTATGCTCTATGCAAGGCAATAAGGTCAGGATGAGTTAAAAATCCGAAAATTAATAATGTTTGGCAATTGAGCCCAATTATGCCCAATAATGTAAAAGCAAAAACATTGATTGTAAAAGTTGTCTAATTTCCGTCACTCTCTGGCTTGTGCGACTGTAAACTGCAATTTATGCTTATTAATCATGACCTAATCCTAGACCAAATTAAGGGTCTCAGAATAAGCTTTCCAACTAGGTATCATACGCCTTAATTGGGCTTAAGATGAGTAAGTTAGGCCGATTTAAGTGAACGAACATCATGGACTGCACACTGATCCGCGCCAAAGAACTCGGGACCCAATTTAGACTTGATTTTGGCCTAATTTGACAATTCTTGTGACACCTGAAGTTATAGGTTTCTTCCTTATATTTCTAGGGACAGCAAGATCACCAAAATCCGATATTTGTAGCTCCAGTTATGCTCTATGCAAGGCAATAAGGTCAGGATGAGTTAAAAATCCGAAAATTAATAATGTTTGGCAATTAAGCCCAATAATGTAAAAGCAAAAACATTGATTGTAAAAGTTGTCTAATTTCCGTCTCTCTAGGGCTTGTGCGCCTGTAAACTGCTATTTATGCTTATTAATCATGACCTAACCCTAGACCAAATTAAGGGCCTCTGAATAAGCTTTCCAATAAGGTATCATATGCCTTAATTGGGCTTAAGATGAGTTAGTTAGGCCGATTTAAGTGAACGAACATCATGGATCGCATGACCGATCCGTGCCGGAGAACTCGGGACCCAATTTAGCATTGATTTTGGCCAAATTTGAGAATTCTTGTGACACCTGAAATTTTAGGTCTCTTCCTTATCTTTCTAGGGACAGCAAGATCACCAAAATCCAATATCTGTAGCTCTAGTTATGCTCTGCGCAAAGCAACAAGGTCAGGATGAGTAAAAAATCCGAAAATTAACAATGTTGAGAAATTAAGCCCAATTAGGCCCAATAATGTAAAATAAAAAACAATGAATGTAAAAGTTGTCTAATTTTCGTCACTCTCTGGCTTGTGCAGCTGTAAACTTCTATTTAGGCTTATTAATACCGACCTAATCCTAGACCAAATTAAGGGCCTCTGAATAAGCTTTCCAACCAAGTATCATATGCCTTAATCGGGCATAAGATGAGTAAGTTAGGCCCATTTAAGTGAAGGAACATTGTGGACTGCGCGACCGATCCCCGCGAGAGAACTCGGGACCCAATTTAGCCATTATTTTGGCCTAATTTTACAATTCTTGTGAAACCTGAAATTGTAGGTCTCTTCCTTATCTTTCTAGAGATAGCAAGATCACCAAAATTTGATATCTGTAGCTCTAGTTATGCTTTACGCAAGGCAACAAGGTCAGGATGAGTGAAAAATGCAAAAATTAACAATGTTTAGCAATTAAGTCCAATAATGTAAAAGCAAAAACAATGATTGTAAAAGTTGTCTAATTTCCGTCTCTCTCTGGCTTGTGGGGCTGTAAACTGCTATTTATGCTTATTAATCCTGACCTAACCCTAGACCAAATTAAGGGCCTCTAAATAAGCTTTCCAACAAGATATCATATGCCTTAATTGGGCTTAAGATGAGTAAGTTAGGCCCATTTAAATGAAGGAACATCATGGATCGCATGACCGATCCGCATGAGAGAACTCGAGACCCAACTTAGCCTTGATTTTGCCCTAAATCGACAATTCTTGTGAAACCTGAAATTGTAGGTCTCTTCCTTATCTTTCTAGGGATAGCAAGATCTCCTAAATCCGATATTTGGTAGCTCTAGTTATGCTCTACGCAAGGCAATAAGGTCAGGATGAGTGAAGAATCCTAAAATTAACCATGTTTGGCAATTAAGTCCAATAATTTAAAAGCAAAAACAATGATTGTAAAAGTTATCTAATTTTCGTGTCTCTCTGGTTTGTGCGGCTGTAAACTGCTATTTATGCTTGTTAATCATGACCTAACCCTAGACCAAATTAAGGGCCTCTGAATAAGCTTTCCAACAAGGTATCATATGCCTTAATTGGGCTTAAGATGAGTAAGTTAGGCCCATTTAAATGAAGGAACATCATGGACTGCGTACTGATCCGCGCCAGAGAACTCGAGACCCAACTTAGCCTTGATTTTGCCCTAATTTGACAATTCTTGTGAAACCTGAAATTTTAGGTTTCTTCCTTATCTTTCTAGGGACAACAAGATCACCAAAATCCGATATCTGTAGCTCTAGTTATGCTCTGTGCAAGGCAACAAGGTCAGGAAGAGTGAAAAATCCGAAAATTAACAATGTTTAACAATTAAGCCCAATAATGTAAAATCAAAAACAATGATTGTTAAAGTTGTCTAATTTTCGTCTCTTTCTGGCTTGTGCGGCTGTAAACTGCTATTTATGCTTATTAGTCCTGACCTAAACCTAGACCAAATTAAGGACCTCTGAATAAGCTTTCCAACAAGGTATCATATGCCTTAATTGGGCTTAAGATGAGTAAGTTAGGCCCATTTAAGTTAAAGAACATCAAGGACTGCGCACTAATCCACGCCAAAGAACTCGGGACCCAATTTAGCCTGATTTTGGCCTAATTTGACAATTCTTGTTAAACCCGAAATTGTAGGTCTCATCCATATATTTCTAGGGACAGCAAGATCACCAAAATCCGATATATGTAGCTCTAGTTATGCTCTGTGCACGGCAACAAGGTCAGGATTAGTGAAAAATCCGAAAATTAACAATGTTTAGCAATTAAGCACAATAATGTAAAAGCAAAAACAACGATTGTAAATTTTGTCTAATTTCCGTCTCTCTCTGGCATGTGCGGCTGTAAACTGCTATTTATGCTTATTAATCCCGGCCTAACCCTAGACCAAATTAAGGGCCTCTGAATAAGCTTTCCAACAAGGTATCATATGCCTTAATTGGGCTTAAGATGAGTAAGTTAGGCCCATTTAAGTGAAGGAACATTGTGGATGCATGACCGATCCCCTTGAGAGAACTCGGGACCCAATTTAGCCATGATTTTGGCCTAATTTGACAATTCTTGTGAAACCTGAAATTGTAGGTCTCTTCCTTATCTTTCTAGAGATAGCAAGATCACCAAAATTCGATATCTGTAGCTCTAGTTATGCTTTGCGCAAGGCAACAAGGTCAGGATGAGTGAAAAATGCAAAAATTAACAATGTTTAGCAATTAAGTCCAATAATGTAAAAGCAAAAACAATGATTGTAAAAGTTGTCTAATTTCCGTCTCTCTGTGGCTTGTGGGGCTATAAACTGCTATTTATGCTTATTAATCCTGACCTAACCCTAGACCAAATTAAGGGCCTCTAAATAAGCTTTCCAACAAGATATCATATGCCTTAATTGGGCTTAAGATGAGTAAGTTAGGCCCATTTAAATGAAGGAACATCATGGACTGTGCACTGATCCGCGCCAGAGAACTCGAGACCCAACTTAGCCTTGATTTTGCCCAAATTTGACAATTCTTGTCAAACCTGAAATTGTAGGTTTCTTCCTTATCTTTCTAGGGATAGCAAGATCACCAAAATCCGATATCTGTAGCTCTAGTTATGCTCTGTGCATGGCAACAAGGTCAGGATGAGTGAAAAATCCGAAAATTAACCATGTTTAGTAATTAAGCCCAATAATGTAAAAGCAAAAACAATAATTGTTAAAGTTGTCTAATTTCCGTCTCTCTCTGGCTTGTGCTGCTGTAAACTGCTATTTATGCTTATTAATCCTGACATAACCCTAGACCAAATTAATGGCCTCTGAATAAACTTTCCAACAAGGTATTATATGCCTTAATTGGGCTTAAGATGAGTATGTTAGGCCCATTTAATTGAAGGAACAATATGGACAGCGCACTTATACGTGCCAGAGAACTCGGTACCCAATTTAGCCTTGATTTTGGCCGAAATTGACAATTCTCGTGACAATTGAAATTGTAGGTCTCTTCCTTATCTTTCTAGGGACAGCAAGATCACCAAAATCCGATATATGTAGCTCAAGTTATGCTTTGCGCAAGGCAACAAGGTCAGGATGAGTGAAAAATCCGAAAATTAACAATGTTTGGCAATTAAGCCCAATAATGTAAAAGCAAAAACAATGATTGTAAAAGTTCTCTAATTTTCGTCTCTCTCTGACTTGTGCGACTGTAAACTGCTATTTATGCTTAATAACCCTGACCTAACCCTAGACCAAATTAAGGGCCTCAGAATAAGCTTTCCAACAAGGTATCATATGCCTTAATTGGGCTTAAGATGTGCAAGTTAGGCCCATTTAAGCGAAGGAACATCATGGACTAAGCACTGATCAGCGCCAGAGAACTCGGGACCCAATTTAGCCTTTATTTTGGCCTAATTTGACAATTCAAGTGAAACCTGAAATTGTAGGTCTCTTCCTTATCTTTCTAGGGACAACATGATCACCAAAATCCGATATTTGTAGCTCGAGTTATGCTCCGTGAAAGGCAACAAGGTCAGGATTAGTGAAAAATCCGAAAATTAACCATCTTTAGCAATTAAGCCCAAGTAAGCCCGATAATGTAAAAGCAAAAACAATAATTGTAATAATTGTCTAATTTCCGTTTCTCTCTGGCTTGTGCGACTGTAAACTGCTATTTATTTTTATTAATCCTACCTAACCCTAGACCAAATTAAGGGCCTCTGAATAAGCTTTCCAACAAGGTATCATACGCCTTAAATGGGCATAAGATGAGTAAGTTAGGCCCATTAAAGTGAAGGAACATAATGGACTGCGCACTAATCCGCACCAGAGAACTCGGGACCCAATTTAGCCTTGATTTTGGCCTAATTTGACAAATCTTGTGAAACCTGAAATTGTAGGTCTCTTCCTTATCTTTCTAGGGACAGCAAGATCACCAAAATCCGATATCTGTAGCTCTAGTTATGCTCTGCGCAAGGCAACAAGGTCAGGATGAGTGAAAAATCCTAAAATTAACAACGTTTAGCAATTAAACCCAATTAGGCCCAATAATGTAAAAGCAAAACAATGATTGTAAAGGTTGTCTAATTTCCGTCTCTCTGGCTTGTGCAGCTGTAAACTGCTATTTATGCTTATTAATCCTGACCTAATCCTAGACCAAATTAAGGGCCTCTGAATAAGCTTTCCAACTAGGTATCATATGCATTAGTTGGGCATAAGATGAGTATGTTAGGACCATTTAAGTGAAATAATATCATGGACTGTGCTCTGATCCGCGCCAGAGAACTCGTGACCCAATTTAACCTTGATTTTGGCCTAATTTGACAATTCTTGTGAAACCTGAAATTGTAGGTCTCTTCCTTATATTTCTAGGGACAGCAAGATCACCTAAATCCGATATTTGTAGCTCTAGTTATGCTCTACGCAAGGCAATAAGGTCAGGATGAGTGAAGAATCCGAAAATTAACAATGTTTGGCAATGAAGCCCAATATTGTAAAAGCAAAAACAATGATTTTAAAAGTTGTCTAATTTTCGTCTGTCTCTGGCTTGTGTGGCTGTAAACTGCTATTTATGCTTATTAATCCTGACCTAATCCTAGACCAAATTAAGGGCATCAGAATAAGCTTTCCAACAAGGTATTATATGCCTTAATTGGGCTTAAGATGAGTAAGTTAGGCCCATTTAAATGAAGGAACATCATGGACTGCGTACTGATCCGCGCCAGAGAACTCGAGACCCAACTTAGCCTTGATTTTGCCCTAATTTGACAATTCTTGTGAAACCTGAAATTTTTGGTTTCTTCCTTATCTTTCTAGGGACAACAAGGTCAGGATGAGTGAAAAATCCGAAAATTAACAATGTTTAGCAATTAAGCCCAATAATGTAAAAGCAAAAACAATGATTGTAAAAGTTGTCTAATTTTCGTCTCTCTCTGGCTTGTGCGACTGTAAACTGCTATTTATGCTTATTAATCCGACCTAACCCTAGACCAAATTAAGGGCCTCTGAATTAGCTTTCCAACAACGTATCATATGCCTTAATTGGGCTTAAGATGAGTAAGTTAGGCCCGTTTAAGTGAAGGAACATAATGGACGACAAACTGATCCGCGCCAGAGAACTAGCGACCCAATTTAGCCTTGATTTTGGCCTAATTTGACAATTCTTGTGAAACCTGAAATTTTAGGACTCTTCCTTATCTTTCTAGGGACAACAAGATCACAAAAATCCAATATCTGTAGCTCTAGTTATGCTCTGTGCAAGGCAACAAGGTCAGGATGAGTGAAGAATCCGAAAATTAACAATGTTTAGCAATGAAGCCCAATATTGTAAAAGCAAAAACAATGATTGTAAAAGTTGTCTAATTTCCGTCTCTCTCTGGCTTGTGTGGCTGTAAACTGCTATTTATGCTTATAAATCCTGACCTAATCCTAGACCAAATTAAGGGCATCAGAATAAGCTTTCCAACAAGGTATTATATGCCTTAATTGGGCTTAACATGAGTAAGTTAGGCCCATTTTAATGAAGGAACATCATGGACTGCGTACTGACCGCGCCAGAGAACTCGAGACCCAACTTAGCCTTGATTTTGCCCTAATTTGACAATTCTTGTGAAACCTGAAATTTTAGGTTTCTTCCTTATCTTTCTAGGGACAACAAGGTCAGGATGAGTGAAAAATCCGAAAATTAACAATGTTTAGCAATTAAGCCCAATAATGTAAAAGCAAAAACAATGATTGTAAAAGTTGTCTAATTTTCGTCTCTCTCTGGCTTGTGCGACTGTAAACTGCTATTTATGCTTATTAATCCTGACCTAACCCTAGACCAAATTAAGGGCCTCTGAATTAGCTTTCCAACAAGGTATCATATGCCTTAATTGGGCTTAAGATGAGTAAGTTAGGCCCGTTTAAGTGAAGGAACATCATGGACTACAAACTGATCCGCGCTAGAGAACTAGCGACCCAATTTAGCCTTGATTTGGCCTAATTTGACAATTCTTGTGAAACCTGAAATTTTAGGACTCTTCCTTATCTTTCTAGGGACAACAAGATCACCAAAATCCAATATCTGTAGCTCTAGTTATGCTCTGTGCAAGGCAACAAGGTCAGGATGAGTGAAAAATCCGAAAATTAACCATGTTTAGCAATTAAGCGCAATAATGTAAAATCAAAAACAATGATTGTAAAAGTAGTCTAATTTCCGTCTCTCTCTGGCTTGTGTTCTGTAAACTGCTATTTATGCTTATTAATCCCGACCTAATCCTAGACCAAATTAAGGGCCTCTGAATAGGCGTTCCAACTAGGTATCATATGCATTAGTTGGGCTTAAGATGAGTAAGTTAGGCCCATTTAAGTGAACGGAAAGCATGGACTGTGCACTGATCCGCGCCAGAGAACTCGGGACCCAAATTAACCTTGATTTTGGCCTAATTTGATAATTCTTGTGAATCCTGAAATTGTAGGTTTCTTCCTTATCTTTCTAGGGACAGCAAGATCACCAAAATCAGATATCCGTAGCTATAGTTATGCTCTGTGCAAGGCAACAAGGTCAGGATGAGCGAAAAATCTGAAAATTAACAATGTTTAGCAATTAAGCACAATAATGTAAAAGCAAAAACAATGATTGTAAAAGTTCTCTAATTTCTGTCTCTCTCTGGCTTGTGTGGCTGTAAACTGCTATTTATGCTTATTAATCCTAACCTAATCCTTGACCAAATTTAGGGCCTCTGAATAAGCTTTCCAACTAGGTATCTGATAAGCCTATGGTTATCTAGTTTTATAACTAGTAAGATCATGGTTTTTGTGCTAATTATTCGAGTTTCAATCTCGTCTTAGCCCATATTTGGATTTAACTGTCCTCATGCAATATTTTGAGTTTCTTAAGTAGTTTAGGACATTTTAGTTAGTTTTTGAGTCAAATAAAGCATTCCTTTGTTGTCCCATGTTTTCGAGGTTAAAAGGGGAAGCACTTAGAGCCAAGGGAATGAAGAAAACAATGGAAAAATGCATCTGGAAGATTCACCCCGCGAGAAGCTACTCGCCTCGCGAGCCTCGATGGCTGATCGTGCCGAGAAAGCAACCGCTTCTGTCTCGCCTCGCGAGACTGAAGACCAGAAGCTATCACGCCCAGGCCGTGATACTCATCACGGGCGTAATGAGAAGATCCTTTTCTGTTTCGCCTCGCGAACCACTATTCGCCTCGCGAGAATCCAAATTCAAACCGGCGCCCTCTTTAATATTCGCGTCGAGAGGCTACTAGCCTCCCGCGGGCGCAGAATCTTTGAAGGATATAAATAGCTGTTTTAGGGTAGATTGCGAGTTTTGATCATCTTCTTTTCTTTTTCATATTGAAGGCTGCGAATTAGTTCCTAGGGTTTTTATGATGTATTTGATGGAGAACTCATCGCCAATGATTGATCTGCTGTAATCGGTTTCCATTGCCACTTAAGGTTCTGTGATTCCCATACTTATTGCTATTATCTTTCAATATAGTTCTATAAGTTCTGTTTGCTTGATTCGGGATTGTATAGAATATGTATTGATTTGTTTCAATGATTGTGTGTTCCTAAACTTAATCGCGTTTGCTTAATTCGCGTGTGTTCATTCGTGTTTACTTAATTCACGAGAGCTTCATCCGTTTGCTTAATTCGAATTAGGAACATATATCTCGTAGTGTCAATTTACGCTTGTTAATTGTCTGCTACAATCGAAAAGGGATTAGAATCCGCTTAGGGCATGGAATTATATGAAACAATGATAGTGGGAAACCGAAAACAGCAGATTATCATTTTAGCTTATTTGATAATCACTTATTTCTTACTTGTTTTCTTAACTTTTCCTTAATTGAATCTTTAATTCTAAACCCCCCCCCCAAAAAAAAAAAAAAAAACTGATTTTTCTGCTAATAACAATCCAAGAGTCCTTGTGAGACGATACTCGAGTTGTCGCGCCCTAACTAAATATTTTGTAAACCGCTCGTTCTTTTTGACGCGCGTGCGACAGCGTGTCAAAATTGGCGCCGTTGCCGGGGACTCTTGTTGTTATTAACAGAAAATAAAAAAAAATAAAAAGAAAAAGAAAAAGACGCATTGCTGAATTAGTTTTGGCTACTTGGTCTGGTTGTGAACCTTAGTATCGATAATTATATGCGTAATGTTTATTATGAGCCATCATGCATATATTATCCTGGCTTCACTGGTGGTTATAAGTTTAGTAGTGATTTTGGCATGTTTGGAGTGAATGATTATTCTAGCCAACATAGTGGAGGACAGGGCATCTTGGATGAGATAGCTTCTTTGATACAACAAATGGCACAGAACAATCTTGAATTCCAACAGAGGACAGAGGCAAGTCTTCAGGATTTTGCCACTCAAACTGGTCACATCGCCTCCGCCTTGGCTACACTGCAAACTCCACATATCCTTGAAGAACATACATATTCGCAAGTAGTTGTTCTTGACAATACTTACTTTGAGGATAATTTTGATAATGATGTCAAGAACACTATTATTGATGAACTGTGTGTTGAATTTCCAGACATTCAAGCCTTTTTTGATTCTGTTTATTGTACTATATGTACACACTGTACTAACACTAACCCTTGTGTGGTGTGTGCTGAGATTTCTGCATGTGTAGCAGGTGATGGATTTGTTAGTACAGTGAGTGAAAATCGTGCAGAAGTTGAAGCAGCACCAGAGATTCTCTCTACCTTTTTGCCACCTCCCACTGTGGAACAACCAGCGATGGAGTTCAAGCCTCTTCCTGAAAAATTGGATTTTGAATCTTTAGCTTTGAAGGCACCATGGCCAGCCCAAGAGGTTGAACCCCATTTTTATTGGGAAGACTTTGTTGACGAGGAGGTCATCTTTGACCCAAGAGGGAGTGAGAAGTCCGCCGCACTTGGCGAGGTCAACATAATTGTCAAGCGCTCCCTTTCATACTTATGCTGTAGGCCATGGGATCCGGGAGGATCATATCGCAATTTGAGCATTCAGTGGCCGCTGTATCACAGGCAGTGGGATCCCGGTGGAACCGCCTCCATGAGTTTTCTCTAAACCTTTTTCCTTTTTAATTACCCTTGCTTTGTTTTTGTTTTGTTTTCTTTTAGCTCTTAAATAATTTGAGAAGATCAAGAGTATGTGTTGAGTCTTGTGTCGGTGAGCTTGAATGGATTTTATTAATTTTTTCATAGATTGATTGCATGACATGTGTTGACTGCTAATGATTCCCCCCTAGGTTTTGAAAATTGAAAATTGATCCCCATGTGAAAAATTGAAAATTGAACTTTGAGATATTTTGTTACGATTGCATGATTTATGATAAGTTTGGGGGTGAAGGGATGCATACACTAGGGATTGAATCTCGGTCAAACAATTTGCGAAAATGTCCAAGTGAGGATTTGAGCCTCCAACATGTTCTTAATTGTGTGAATCACTTTTGAGTTGCACCTTCCCGAATTTGCTTGAATCTCTTCATGGTTTGCATGTTTATGTGTTGCATCAAATGATTTAGGCACTTTTCTTTGAATTAACTACTTGGCCTAAATAGAACCATCCCTGATGCATGTTCCCTAGTTAGCCCCATTGAGCCTAATTAGCCTGTTGTTTCGTGATGACCCTATGTTACAAGCCAAAAATCTGAAAAACCATGTTAACCCAATCTTAGGATTAGGAGAGCATGGAAGCTTAGCAAGACAAGGGTTGCGAGAAACTAAGTTTGGGGTGGCTACATGGATACAATATGTCATTCTGGATTGAGAAAAAGAAAAATAAAGGTTGGAGCCAAAGGGCAAAAAGAAAAAAAAAAAGAGAAAAGAACAAAATGTCAAAAAGGGGTATTAGAAGAAAAAGGCTGTGGTCACCCAAAGCAAAAAGAAAAATGGAAAAAGGAACTTGAGTGGAAATTCAAATGTATCAAAATGCTCATGCTCTCTTAGTTCCTAGGGACTTAAGCCTAGTACCTTTGAATATCCTACCTTTAGCCAGGCCCCATTAGAATCTTTAAAAGACCTTTTGATGTTGCATGCATGTTTCCGTGGGAACCTTGTTTGAGATGAAAATCAAATTCATGGGATGTTCTCTTGAAAAGTGAAATTAAGTGAAATGTTGATAGCCTAGACAAATTGAGCGAATGAGTAAAACACTGAATGCCCTTGTGAGGAAGGCGATTGTTTGAATTTGGTGATCTCCCTTTTGTGTGTAACTTGGATCCCTTGCTTAGATTACTGATTGCATGAATGATGGAACTCTCAATTGTTTAAAGTAAATGAATGTGGGGATTGCATTGTTGAAAAGGGGAGGGGGGGGGGGGGACATTGAAGGAAAATTGTCTTGTCAAATTGCATGAAATTTGTGCGGAATTTGATTGAATCTTTTAAGCTTGCCAAGTTTGAGTCTTTTTGAGTTTTAGTTTGCTTGGGGGCAAGCAAGGTTTAAGTTTGGGGTATTTTGATAAGCCTCTGGTTATCTAGTTTTATAACTAGTAAGATCATGGTTTTTGTGCTAATTATTCGAGTTTCAATCTCGTCTTAACCCAGATTTGGATTTAACCGTCCTCAAGCAAAATTTTGAGTTTTTTAAGTAGTTTAGGACATTTTAGTTAGTTTTTGAGTCAAATAAAGCATTCACTGCTGTCTCATGTTTTCAGGTTAAAAGGGGAAGCACTTAGAGCCAAGGGAATGAAGAAAACAATGGAAAAATGCAATTCTGGAAGATTCGCCCCACGAGAAGCTACTCGCTTCGCGAGCCTGGTGGCTAACTGTGCCAGAGAAAGCAACCCTTTCTGTCTCGCCTCGCGAGACTGAAGACCAGAAGCTATCACGCCCAAGCCGTGATACTCATCACGGGCGTAATGAGAAGATCCTTTTCTGTCTCGCCTCGCGAACCACTATTCGCCTCGCGAGAATCCAAATTCAAACTGGCGCCATCTTTAATATTCGCGTCGCGAGAGGCTACTCACCTCGCGAGCGGGCGCAGATGCTGAAGGATATAAATTGCTGCTTTAGGGCAGATTGCAGAGTTTTGATCATCTTCTTTTCTTTTCATATTGACGGCTGCGAATTAGTTCCTAGGATTTTATGATGTATTTGATGGAGAACTAATCGCCAATGATTGATTTGCTGTAATCGGTTTCCATTGCCACTCGAGGTTCTGTGATTCCCAAACTTATTGCTATTATCTTTCAATATAGTTCTATAAGTTCTGTTTGCTTAATTCAGGATTGTATAGAATATGTATTGATTTGTTTCGATGATTGTGTGTTCCTATACTTAATCGCGTTTGCTTAATTCGCGTGTGTTCATTCGTGTTTGCTTAATTCACGAGAGATTCATCCGTTTGTTTAATTCGGAATTAGGAACATATATCTCGTAGTGTCAATTTCGCTTGTTAATTGCTGCTACAATCGAAAAGGGATTAGAATCCGCTTAGGGCATGGAATTATATGAATCAATGATAGTGGGAAACCGAAAACAGTAGATTAATCGTTTTAGCTTATTTGATAATCACTTATTTCTTACTTGTTTTCTTAACTTTTCCTTAATTGAATCTTTAATCTAACCCCCCAAAAAAAAAACTGATTTTTCTGCTTATAACAATCCAAGAGTCCTTGAGAGACGATACTCGAGTTGTCGCGCCCTAACTACATATTTTGTAAACCGCTCGTTCTTTTTGCACGCGTGCGACAGCGTGTCATTATCAAATGCCTTAATTGGGCTTAAGATGAGTAAGTTAGGCCCATTTAAGTGAAGGAACATCATGGACTGCGCACTGATGCGCGCCATAGAACTCAGGACCCTATTTAGCATTGATTTATGCCTAATTTGACAATTCTGGTGAAACCTGAAATTATAGGTCTCTTCCTTATCTTTCTAGGGACAGCAAGATCACCAAAATCCGATGTCTGTAGCTCAAGTTATGCTCTGCGCAAGGCAACAAGGTCAGGATGAGTGAAAAATCAGAAAATTAACAATGTTTAGCAATTAAGCCTAATAATGTTAAAGCAAAAACAATGATTGTAAAAGTTGTCTAATTTCCGCCTCTCTCTGGCTTGTGCGGTTGTAAACTGCTATTTATGCTTATTAATCATGACCTAATCCTAGACCAAATTAAGGGTCTCTGAATAAGCTTTCCAACAAGGTATCATATGCCTTAATTGGGCTAAAGATGAGTAAGTTAGGCCCATTTTAGTGAACGAACATCATGGACAGCGCACTGATCCGTGCCAAAGAACTCGGGACCCAATTTAGCCTTGATTTTGGCCTAATTTGACAATTCTTGTGAAACCTGAAATTGTAGGTCTCTTTCTTATCTTTCTAGGGATAGCAAGATCACCAAAATCCGATATCTGTAGCTCTAGTTATGCTATGCACAAGGCAACAACGTCGGGTTGAGTGAAAAATACGAAAATTAACAATGTTTGGCAATTAAGCCCAATAATGTAAAAGCAAAAACAATGATTGTAAAAGTTGTCTAATTTCCGTCTCTCTCTGGCTTGTGCGGCTGTAAACTGCTATTTTTGCTTATTAATCCAGACCTAACCCTAGACCAAATTAAAGGCCTCTGAATAAGCTTTCCAACAAGGTGTCATATGCCTTAATTGGGCTTACGATGAGTAAGTTAGGCCCATTTAAGTGAAGGAACATCATGGACTGCGCACTGATCCGCACCAGAGAACTCGGGACCCAGTTTAGCCTTGATTTTGGTCTAATTTGACAACTCTTGTGTAACCTGAAATTGTAGGTCTCTTCCTTATCTTTCTAGGAACTACAAGATCACCAAAATCTGAAATCTGTAGCTCTAGTTTTGATCTGCGCAAGGCAACAAGCTCAGGATGAGTGAAAAATCCAAAAATTAACAATGTTTGGCAATTTAGCACAATTAAGCCCAATAATGTGAAAGCAAAAACAATAATTGTAAAAGTTGCCTAATTTCCGTCTCTCTCTGACTTGTGCGGCTGTAAACTGCTATTTATGCTTATTAATCCTGACCTAACCATAGACCAAATTAATGGCCTCTGAATAAGCTTTCCAACAAGGTATCTGATAAGCCTCTGGTTATCTAGTTTTATAACTAGTAAGATCATGGTTTTTGTGCTAATTATTCGGGTTTCAATCTCGTCTTAGCCCAGATTTGGATTTAACTGTCCTCATGCAATATTTTGAGTTTCTTAAGTAGTTTAGGACATTTTAGTTAGTTTTTGAGTCAAATAAAGCATTCACTGTTGTCTCATGTTTTCAGGTTAAAAGGGGAAGCACTTAGAGCCAAGGGAATGATGAAAACAATGGAAAAATGCAATTCTGGAAGATTCGCCCCGCGAGAAGCTACTCGCCTCCCGAGCCTGATGGCCGATCGTGTGTGCGAGAAAGCAACCCCTTTCTGTCTCGCCTCGCGAGACTGAAGACCAGAAGCTATCACGCCCAGACCGTGAAACTCATCACGGGCGTAATGAGAAGATCCTTTTCTGTCTCGCCTCGCGAACCACTATTCGCCTCGCGAGAATCCAAATTCAAACCGGCGCCATCTTTAATATTCGCGTCGCGAGAGGCTACTCGCCTCGCGAGCGGGCGCAGATGCTGAAGGATATAAATGGTTGTTTTAGGACAGATTGCAGAGTTTTGATCATCTTCTTTTCTTTTCATATTGACGGCTGCGAATTAGTTCCTAGGGTTTTTATGATGTATTTGATGGAGAACTAATCGCCAATGATTGATCTGCTGTAATCGGTTTCCATTGCCACTTGAGGTTCTGTGATTCCCAAACTTATTGTTATTATCTTTCAATATAGTTCTATAAGTTCTGTTTGCTTGATTCGGGATTGTATAGAATATGTATTGATTTGTTTCGATGATTGTGTGTTCCTATATTTAATCGCGTTTGCTTAATTCGCGTGTGTTCATTCGTGTTTGCTTAATTCACGAGAGATTCATCCGTTTGCTTAATTCGGAATTAGGAACATATATCTCGTAGTGTCAATTTCGCTTGTTAATTGCTGCTACAATTGAAAAGGGATTAGAATCCGCTTAAGGCATGGAATTATATGAACCAATGATAGTGGGAAACCGAAAACAGAAGATTAATCGTTTTAGCTTATTTGATAATCACTTATTTCTTACTTGTTTTCTTAACTTTTCCTTAATTGAATCTTTAATCTAACCCCCCCAAAAAAAAAAAACTAATTTTTTACGCTAATAACAATCCAAGAGTCCTTGAGAGACGATACTCGAGTTGTCGCGCCCTAACTACATATTTTGTAAAGCGCTCGTTCTTTTTGACGCGCGTGCGACATCATGTCATTATCCTATGCCTTAATTGGGCTTAAGATGAGTAAGTTAGGCCCATTTAAGTGAAGGAACATGATGGACTGCATGACCGATGCGCGCAATAGAACTCAGGACCCTATTTAGCATAGATATATGCCTAATTTGACAATTCGGTGAAACCTGAAATTGTAGGTCTCTTCCTTATCTTTCTAGGAACTACAAGATCACCAAAATCTGAAATCTGTAGCTCTAGTTTTGATCTGCGCAAGGCAACAAGGTCATGATGAGTGAAAAATCAGAAAATTAACAATGTTTAGCAATTTAGCACAATTAAGCCCAATAATGTAAACGTAAAAACAATGATTGTAAAAGTTACCTAATTTCCGTCTCTCTCTGACTTGTGCGGCTGTAAACTACTATTTATGCTTATTAATCCTGACCTAACCATAGACCAAATTAATGGCCTCTGAATAAGCTTTCCAACAAGGTATCATATGCCTTAATTGGGCTTAAGATGAGTAAGTTATGCCCATTTAAGTGAAGGAACATCTTGGGTGTGCCTTTGATCCACGCCAGATAAATCGGGACCCAATTTAACCTTGATTTTGGCCTTATTTGACAATTCTTTTGAAACATGAAATTTTAGGTCTCTTCCTTATCTTTCTAGAGACAGCAAGATCGTCAAAATCCGATATCTGTAGCTCTAGTTATGCTCTACGCAACACAACAAGGTCAGGAGGAGTGAACAATCCAAAAATTAACAATGTTTAGAAATTAAGCATAGTAAATTAAAAGCAAAAACAATGATTGTAAAAGTTGTCTAATTTCCGTCTCTCTCTGGCTTGTGCGGCTATAAACTGCTATTTATGCTTATTAATGCTGACCTAACCCTAGATCAAATTAAGGGCCACTCAATAAGCATTCCAACAAGGTATCATATGCCTTAATTGGGCTTAACATGAGTAAGTCAGGCCCATTTAAGTGAAGGAACATCATGGACTGCCCACTGATCCACGCCAGAGAACTCGGGACCCAATTTACCCTTGATTTTGGCCTAATTTGACAATACTTGTGTAACCTGAAATTGTAGGTCTCTTCCTTATCTTTCTAGGAACTACAAGATCACCAAAATCTGAAATCTGTAGCTCTAGTTTTGATCTGCGCAAGGCAACAAGCTCAGGATGAGTGAAAAATCCGAAAATTAACAATGTTTAGCAATTTAGCACAATTAAGCCCAATAATGTAAAAGCAAAAACAATGATTGTAAAAGTTGCCTAATTTCCATTTCTCTCTGATTTGTGCGGCTGTAAACTGCTATTTATT
The DNA here is from genome assembly GCA_030762895.1 of Sophora flavescens. Lineage (NCBI taxonomy): Eukaryota > Viridiplantae > Streptophyta > Magnoliopsida > Fabales > Fabaceae > Sophora > Sophora flavescens. Next base: position 25,715 of record JAUPTC010001152.1, read on the forward strand.
CTTATTAATCCTGACCTAACCCTAGACCAAATTAATGGCCTCTGAATAAGCTTTCCAATAAGGTATCATATGCTTTAATTGGGCTTAAGATGGGTAAGTTAGGCGAATTTAAGTGAAGGAACATCATGGACTGCGCACTGATCCGAGCCAGATAACTTGGGACCCAATTTAGCCTTGATTTTGGCCAAAATTGACAATTCTTTTGAAACCTAAAATTGTAGGTCTCTTCCTTATCTTTCTAGGGACAGCAAGATCACCAAAATCCGATATCTGTAGGTCAAGTTATGCTCTTCGCAAGACAACAAGGTCAGGATGAGTGAAAAATCCGAAAATTAACAATGCTAGCAATTAAGCACAATAATGTAAAAGCAAAAACAATGATTGTAAAAGTTGTCTAATTTTCGTCTCTCTCTAGCTTGTGCGGCTGTAAACTGCTATTTATGCTTATTAATCCTGACCTAACCCTAGATCAAATTAAGGACCTCTGAATAAGCTTTCCAACAAGGTATCATACGCCTTAATTGGGCTTAAGATGAGTAAGCTATGCCCATTTAAGTGAGGGAACATGATGGACTGCACCCTGATCCACGCCAGATAAATCGGGACCCAATTTAGCCTTGATTTTGGCCTAATTTGACAATTCTTTTGAAACCTGAAATTGTAGGTCTCTTCCTTATCTTTCTAGACACAGCAAGATCACCAAAATCCGATATCTATAGCTCTAGTTATGCTCTATGCAACACAACAATGTCAGGATGAGTGAAAAATCCAAAAATTAACAATGTTTAGCAATTAAGCACAATAAATTAAAAGCAAAAACAATGATTGTAAAAGTTGTCTAATTTCCGTCTCTCTCTGGCTTGTGCGGCTATAACTTGCTATTTATCCTTATTAATCCTGACCTAACCCTAGATCAAATTAAGGGCCCCTGAATAAGCTTTCCAACAAGGTATCATAAGCCTTAATTGGGCTTAAGATGAGTAAGTTAGGCCCATTTAAGTGAAGGAACATGATGGACCGTGCACTGATCCGCTCCAGAGAACTCGGGACCCGATTTAGCCTTGATTTTGGCTTAATTTGATAATTCTTGTGAGACCTAAAACTGTAGGTCTCTTCCTTATCTTTCTAGGGATAGCAAGATCACCAAAATCCGATATATGTAGCTTTAGTTATGTTCTGTGCAAGGCAACGAGGTCAGGATGAGTGAAAAATCCGAAAATTAACAATGTTTAGCAATTAAGCCCAATAATGTAAAAGCAAAAACAATGATTGTAAAAGTTATCTAATTCTCGTCTCTCTATGGTTTGTCGACTGTAAACTGCTATTTATCTATTAATCCGACCTAACCCTAGACCAAATTAAGGGCCTCGAATAAGCTTTCCAACAAGGTATCATATGCCTTAATTGGGCTTAATATGAGTAAGTTAGGCCCATTTAAGTGAAAGAACATCGTGGATCACCGATCCACGCCGAGAACTCTGGACCCGATTTTGCCTTGATTTTGTCCTAATTTGACAATTCTATTGAAACCTGAATTTATAGGTCTCTTCCTTTTCTTTCTAGGACAGCAAGATCACCAAAATCCGATATCAGTAGCTCTAGTTATGCTCTATGCAAGGCAACAAGGTCAGGATGAGTGAAAAATCCAAAAATTAACAATGTTTAGCAATTAAGCCCAATAATGTAAAAGCAAAAACAATGATTGTAAAAGTTATCTAATTCTCGTCTCTCTCTGGCTTCTGCGGCAGTAAACTGCTATTTATGCTTATTAACCTGACCTAACCCTAGACAAAATTAAGGGCTTCTGAATAAGCTTTCCAACAAGGTATCATATGCCTTAATTGGGCTTAAGATGAGTAAGTTAGGCCCATTTAAGTGATGGAACATCATAGACTGCGTACAGATCCGCGCCAGAGAACTCGGGACCCAATTTAGCCTTGATTTTGGCCTAATTTGACAATTCTTGTGAAACCTTAAGTTGTAGGTCTCTTCCTTATCTATCTAGGGACTGCACTATCACCAAAATCAGATATTTGTAGCTCTAGTTATCCTCTGCGGAAGGAAACAAGGTCAGGATGAGTGAAAAAACCAAAAATTAACAATGTTTACCAATTAAGCCCAACAATGTAAAAGGAAAAACCATTATTTTAAAAGTTGTCTAATTTCCGTCTCTCTCTGGCTTGTGCGGCTGTAAACTACTATTTATGCTTATTAATCCTGACCTAACCCTAGATCAAATTAAGGACCTCTGAATAAGCTTTCCAACAAGGTATCATATGCCTTTATTGGGCTTAAGATGAGTAAGTTATGCCCATTTAAGTGAAGGAACATGATGGACTGCGCACTGATCCGCGCCAGAGGACTCGTGACCCAATTTAGCCTTGATTTTGGCCTAATTTGACAATTCTTGTGACACCTGAAATTCTAGGTCTCTTCCTTATCTTTCTAGAGATAGCAAGATCACCAAAATCCGATATCTGTAGTATTAGTTATGCTCTGTGCAAGGCAACAAGTTCAGGATGAGTGAAAAATCTGAAAATTAACAATGTTTGGCAATTAAGCCCAATAATGTAAAAGCAAAAACCATTATTGTAAAAGTTGTCTAATTTCCGTCTCTCTCTGGCTTGT